>JAQFVV010013252.1:0-184361 GCA_028023455.1 Epiperipatus broadwayi
ATGATAATAGTTGTTGTTTGTTTAATTTTTTATTGACAAGAAGCGGGTGGTTTTTTGGTGTAGATTCAAATAGTAATTTGGGTTACATTTAAATAATAAGTTGCGGTCTTACTTTGATCGGTTTACATTTGATTCCCGACACTAATTACTGGGAAGGGTGTTTGTTTGTGTGTACGATTGTAGGCAACAATTATTGGGAGAAGGGGTGTAACCATTTAAAGAATAGTAGTTTACGTTACTTTTAGTAGTGGTGTACATTTGATTGCTGACAATAATTAATGAGAGGGGTGGGTGTTTTTTGGTGATTGGCAACAACAATTATTGGAAGAAAGAGTTTTGTTCTTGTTCGTGTGTATGTTTAAATCAAAATTTAAGTTACTTTTATCGGTTACCATTTGATTGAAAACCGATTTGACTTTCTTTTTTTTTTTTTCGTTTATAAATTATTTGGGTTTTCCCAAATAATATTCGATTTGACAATGGGACAATAATAGTCTAGGTTTCTTTAATTTTGATTGACAAGAGCGAGTCTTTTTTGGTGTACGTTCGAATAGTAATTTGGGTTATGTTTAACTAATAATTTACTGTCTTACTTCGATTGGTTTACATTTGATTGTCCAGGACAATTAGTGGGAGGGTTTTTTTTGTTTTTTTCTATACGATTAAAGAATAATTGACGTTCCTTTTATTTGACCGTTTGATTGCCGACGACAACAATTATTGGGAGAAGAGGGGTTTTTGGGGCTATGTTTAAATAAAAATTTTAGTTACTTCTTTTATTTTACATTTGATTGCCGATGCCAACAATTATCGGGAGAAGAAGGGATGTACGTTTAAATAAAAATTGAAGTTACTTCTTTTATTTTTGACATTTGACGAAGGTCATTTAGAATCCCTCAAACAAGCTTGCCTTTACGAAGTGAACCTTTCCGTCGGCAGATGTTTTCAGACCTCAAATCTGCATATATTTGCCGCACAATCCAATCTTTTCTTTCAGCAGCAGGATGTTTTTTTTTTCTGCTGTAGAAATATTCCAGTGCTGGCCCGTGTCTGGCAATTCCCATCTTTTAAAGTTTTCTGTTGTGGGAATTAGCCGTACTTTTTGTCTCGGAAAATTTCTCGCTAAAACGTGACTCAAAGCGTGATTTTTAAATTTTTACGCTATTCCACCCTAATCTAAAATTTAGGAGAAATACAAATTTATGAGGAACAATCACGATACTGTTAAAATTGATAAAATGTAACAGTACATTGATTGGTCTTAAAAAAAACAAGGCACCGATGAAAATTTAAATAATTTTGACACGATCAAAATAAACATCCTAGTACGATATTGTTATATCAAATACATAACGCAGCATTACGATATAGTGTGTGACACAAACAACTACGGCATTTTCCTCTGCTTTTAGCATCGGAAAAAGCCACACCGTTAGCCGCTAAGCCGAGTTAACACTCTTTCTAGATTTTATCATAGAAAGGAGACTTAACTTTCGAGTTAATACTCTACCTTTTAGCGTAGAAAGTAGACTTAACTCCGAGTTAACAATCTTTCTAGGATTTCTTTTAGAAAGAATGCTTAAAGGCTTGGGTGCGGCCGCGGAAACGGAATATTTCTAGAAATTTAGCTAGAAATCGCGCCTCTGGCGGCTGACACGAACGATCAGATGACAACCATTTTTTTAATATAAATAATATAATAGACATTTCTACATATTAAAATATTTCAACAATTACATCTATTAAACATTATTAATTTATATATATATGCCAATGTAATCAATGTTTTAATATAAAAAATATTTATTAAAAAAAATAGAAGGAAAGTATAAGCAAGAAAAACAATAATAAATATGTAGATAAAAATGGGAATACATTTAGACAGTTAAGAGAGTAGACAGGTGAATAGGTAGATAGATAATATTAAAGAAGATAAGTATAGAGTTTAGTAATTGATTAATATGTAGATAGATGATTAGGTACATACAAATCTATAAATATACATGGAAAAAAGTATGAACTGAATAAGGCATATTGGACATTGGGTGAATAGATAGGTGAGTAAATAGTAAACTTCATAAGTAAATTTGTATAAGTATAACAATATATAGATAGATAAGTTTTATATAGCTTGCATATATATATATATAATACTCTACCTTTTAGCGTAGAAAGTAGACTTAACTCCGAGTTAACAATCTTTCTAGTATTTCTTTTAGAAAGAATGCTTAAAGGCTTGGGTGCGGCCGCGGAAACAGCATATTTCTAGAAATTTAGCTAGAAATCGCGCCTCTGGCGGCTGACACGAACGATCAGATGACAACCATTTTTTTAATATAAATAATATAATAGACATTTCTACATATTAAAATATTTCAACAATTACATCTATTAAACATTATTAATATATATATATATATATATATATATATGCCAATGTAATCAATGTTTTAATATAAAAAATATTTATTAAAAAAAATAGAAGGAAAGTATAAGCAAGAAAAACAATAATAAATATGTAGATAAAAAATGGGAATACATTTAGACAGTTAAGAGAGTAGAGAGGTGAATAGGTAGATAGATAATATTAAAGAAGATAAGTATAGAGTTTAGTAATTGATTAATATGTAGATAGATGATTAGGTACATACAAATCTATAAATATACATGGAAAAAAGTATGAACTGAATAAGGCATATTGGACATTGGGTGAATAGATAGGTGAGTAAATAGTAAACTTCATAAGTAAATTTGTATAAGTATAACAATATATAGATAGATAAGTTTTATATAGCTTGCATATATATATATATATATTTGTGATCATTAATTGCTTAGTGCATCAAAGCATTTCTTTATCTTAAATTTTTAACATTAAAAACATTTCAAAATAATACAAATGTAAAAAATGCATTTGTTTTTTGTTAATTATTATGGAAATATTTTGTAAAATTAATAATAAATATTTATATAAAGGTCAGAAAATAAAAATATTTTGTATAATTAATAATAAATATTTATATAAATGACAGAGAATTACTAGTTTTTTTTATGGATTTGATCAAAACAATGAAGAAAACATGTCCATGTTTATTTACAACCTTAAGATCAAAGAATGAACCAATAAGAAAATGAATTAAATTTAGTATTTTTTATAGTTTTCCCTGTGAACTACTGACATCTTCAGATTTAGAAAAAAAACTAATAATGTTTTAACAGTTTTATTATTAAGTGTAGAGGATGTATGTAATTAAATAGAGAAAGACGTAAACATTTATCATATGCACCTTCAATGTTTATAATAGTCAAATTTAGTTTTTTGATTATAGAAGGATGTCTCAATCCTCAACACAAGGTGTCTTTATAAAGAGAAGAATTGCTGCTTTCTATTTAACATACATTTTCACTTATATTTCTATTGCAAATCCCAAGATTTTGCCTAATTTAATTTGGCAAGGAGTGAAAAGAGTAAGATCTTCATGCTCTCAAATCAACATGCTTCTGATTGGCTTATATAAGTAGAAATTTAGGCTAGTGATAAAGTGGCTGTTCTTATTTTTGTAATGTCACTATCTTGTGTTGATGTTTGAGAGATCCCACTACAGTCAAAAGTCTGCATAATTTGATTATTATAAATGTTGAAGGTGTATACAGTAAAGTTTAGAGCCTTTGTAAATTTAGTAATGACTTAGTATTTATATTAATTCATATTTTTACTCACAAACTGAATGCAAATTTTAAAAAAATCATGTTAACAATGATTAAAAAATAATTATTTTAAAATAATTACAATTAATGCCATACAATATGTAGTCAAAACAATACCTGCATTTAAGATTGTTAAAAGTGTTTATAGCACAGAATATGGGATCCAAAATTTATTAAAATTTACACATGTATTTAGAAGCTTTATATGTGTATTTTTCTATACTATATATAGATTATATTTATGCCTTGTAAATGTATATTTTTATATTACAAGGTATACTTAATATGGTTATTGTTTAATTTTTTTGTTGTTTTTGAAAAAATAATATCTTTTATAATTTTTAAAGTCTATTCGCACAACCATAAATGAACTTAGAAGTAGAGCAAAATATTCAGATCAAAGCTACCATTATATACCATCAATACAGAAGATTTTCTACAACTAAATAATGATACTACATATAATTCCAAAAGTGATTTTTATCTTATCTGCTCCTGCAAACAGTAAAAGAACGAAGATCCCTACCCAAGCATAAAACCCAAAAGACAAAAAATGCTCATCCAACGTCCTATAACACACACATTTCTCCAATTAGCATCTAAGGTTGAAATTCACACAAAAATCCAACTGCTACTGCAATTATTAGTTAATCTCTGTGGTAACATATCTGTAGTCATGAAAACAAATATTTTAGTATGAACATTATCAGCTATCATTAACACTCTAAAGAGAAACCACATTCTTATTCATAAAGCAAACATTAGATTGACCAATGTGTTGCGGTTCTAATAAGTGGCCAAGTAACATAAACATATATACAAGAAAAAGTTATAAAACAACACACACACAATATATATATATATATAACAGTAACGTATATGTAAGTGTGTATAAATATTACACGTTTGGGTATATATATTATGATAAAATTGGTGTATGTTTAGATAAAAAATATTATGTTGCAATTATATTTTTCAGCTGTGAAAATTGAGTTAATAAGCATTGGGAAAAGTGCACTGAAGGATTAAAATTAGTAGAAAGAGTTTATGAATTCAAAATATATTTAATTATATTGTCCTCATGAAGTGTATTATGTTTTGAAAAACACAAGTAGTCTGTTTAGGAATAAGTAAGTATCCTACTTTCTTTTTTGCTTGAGCTGATAAAATGAAGTCAATGTTTTTTTCTTCAAGTTTCTACATTCTTCTATCAATCTTCATGTATTATAATTCCCCCTTTTTAAAACCTTTATATCAGTCTATTAAGAATCATATAAATTTATATAAGATACTGAAGTTGCTTGACAATTAATTGAAATACCTAAGCATTTGTAGTTTGAATACCAGGTATAAATAGGCAATATACAAGATGCGACTTCATGGGACTCTTCTACCCTTCATTCTAATCATAGCATAGCAATGGAGTATGAAAAATACCCTCACAGTGAATGAGGTCTGAATGGGTACATTTATGACATATATCTGTGTATATGATTTCTGAATATGTAAACGTCTGATTGATTACGAATATCAAATCTTATTTTAAAAATTACACTTGTGAAAATATGGAAATCTTTTTTTTTAAATTTACAATTTCAACAATGAGTAATACATCCATTAGATTATTTTCCATAATTTCAGCATTTCATAATTAATACAATTAGTAATTTCTAGTTGTCACTTGACTACTTTTAATTAAACAAAACAAAACAAAATCAACAGCGAAACTGTTCAAGATTTCCCTGTTGGTTTAGCAATCTCTTATGAGATCAAATTTGATTAAAGCGATGGAGAGATTTCGTCATGTATTAAAACTGCGCTTTATTTATGTGGAATAAAAAATTCATTTCATATTCACAGTACATTTAATTTCCAATTTTATATACATTTGAGTTTCCACTTTCATTAATTACAACTTAATATAAAATGTAATTGTGTTTCCATTATAATACATTTTATATAACATAAATTGACTCAGAGCAATTTTCGTGATCAAATAATACAATATAACAAATTCATACCTGATAAGAATATCCATTTGTTATTAGCATATATTTTTCGTTTATGCTATTTCAGATTTCCCGCCATTCTTAAAATTAATGAGCCAGTCCAATTAGGCTTCCACTTATTAGTTAGTAATTAGATATTTAGCTGATTTTATCTAGAGAGTAAAATCATTTAAAAATTCATCCCATAGCAATTGATATGTAGGGTGGGTATTGAGCTTTGCTTTGTATATGGAGAAAGCTTGTTAGAAGCATTTGTCCTACAGTAGACTAATTGCATGATGTTTTTTTTTACATTTTTACATAAGTATAACTTTTTGGTAATGTGAATATTTATGAAATTAATGTGAAAGTACTGAAGACTCCAGCTATATGTCAGCAAAGGTAATTCTATATATATATTTTTGCATGTGTCATAGCATCAGCCAGTAAGCGAACCTGCTGACCTGGGACAACTGCTTGTAAAGCAGCGGTCGCTGACCTCTTGACCACCAATGCTTGACAGAGGTAATTCTATATTTCAAGCTTGCTGACATTTAACTTACATATTCCCTTTAATTGATTACCTATAAAAATCTAAGAAATTCAATTTTCAAGTGTGACATTTCGTGAACGCACTTATTTGACTATATCAAATGAGGATGTGCAAAAAATCGCACACTTAAAAAGGAAATTGTATTACTTTGCTACAAATAAATATTGAAGTATAATAATAAGGATATGAGAGGGCAAGGAATGAGGCAACTGATAATAACTATTTTTTTCCAAAAATGGATTCTGGAGATTTTTTTACTTTTTTATATCTTCGTTCCTACATTTTATTAAATATATGATGAGACTAAAAATTGTTTTTAATATATTTAAGCAGTTTGTAATATATAATATATGAACCCTGTTACTCAGATAATGACAGTAGTCAATGTTAAATGTTACATATAAACATTGTTAAAACTTCTGTGAAATTTAAAAATATTAGACCCTTTACACAGGAGTTAAATTCAATGTAACAACTTTATCCGCTAGGTACCAACTCCTGACATTTTCAATGTAATAATTAGAAATTCTCTAGAGATAGTTAATTTTTAATATTTACAGCATAGACCAAAAATGTTTTAGAATATTCAATGGTGCAATTTCATTGTGGACATATACAAATGTGATCATAAGGTTTAGGCATAACCAATTTAATTTTAGCTTAAAGTTTCAGTGATAGACTGGAGGTCTAATTGGATAACTATTTTTTATGACTCCTATTGTTAATTTATCTACATGTTAATGTTATTTTTTGCATTGTTTTATGGCATTGGTTTAAGTTATAAGTTTAACATTTTACTTTGGCCTTAAATTTTTACTGTATATTATAAATCAAAAAAATACTATTGATTTGTTTGAGATATAAGTTTACAACTAAAAAACATCCTAGTAAATCACATTTGAACATTGAAAATATAGAAAAAAGTAATAAAGTGAATGAGAACAATAAAATGTATTTTTTGGATGACTGACACAATACTGATAGAAATAAAATATAAATTAATCAAATCATGCTTAATTAAATTTCATGTCAACAACCTGAATGAATTATTATTAAGTCATCCTAAAGCTATAAAATTCTGTTTTAAAATTTAAAATTGCATTTATAAATTTAAAAAGGTAACAAACATCTGGTCTTGTACTTTTTATGAATTTATGGACACTAGTCTGTGAGTATCTTTTAAAAGCATAAGTGGTCAACTTATGCTTAAAGATTATTATATAAAGCAACCTTTGCTTTAAGCATAAGGATTTATGCTTTTTAAAAAGAGGCTCACATGCTAGTGCATATAAATTCATAAAAAGTGCATATAAAAATAGATTATTTATTGCATTTATAATTATTAAAATATCACAAAAGACCTGTAGTGTAGTGACTGAAAAAGCACAGTTGATTGACTTTTCTACTTCCCATTACTAAGAAATTTTTAAGTTGTAATTGTTAAATTAAAGCATATTCAAAATAAATCTAAGTCTAATCATAAAAATCCTTTTTTTAGTAATTGATATATAAAAATTTTGTAAAAAAAAATACATATATAAACTATAAAAAATATATAATTGTTTTTTCATTGCTAGCAACAATAGAGTTGTTTACAAATATTTTCACAACTGCTGTACCAATCTGTGGTGTTGTTGGCTCATGTGTAGTTACTTTTTATATAGACTACTGACATCTTCAGATTATCTTTTGAACTACTAAATCACTATTTGTTTCTGTTCTATATTTTATCATCAAATAAATGCTGGAAAAA
Organism: Epiperipatus broadwayi; assembly: GCA_028023455.1. Classification (NCBI taxonomy): domain Eukaryota; kingdom Metazoa; phylum Onychophora; class Udeonychophora; order Euonychophora; family Peripatidae; genus Epiperipatus; species Epiperipatus broadwayi. Next base: position 8,003 of record JAQFVV010013252.1, read on the forward strand.
TAGTACTATAAAAGACCACAAGAGAATGGAATGAAAGCTGAAGGCCAATAACAATGTCATGAAATACTAAAAAATGCCACACAGCTAAAGCTTGTTTATTTAATCATAAAAACATTTTCATTATATACATTTTTAAAAAAGATCATTAAAATGAAAAGTAATTTTAAAATAATATATCAAATTTGCAAAGGAACAAAAAGAATAATTTGTAAGTTTTTTGTTCTTTTATGAGTGCATCTTTCAAACATCAGTCCAAATTTCATAATAATTCTCACACCATGGATACATTAAAAATATTCACTGCACTTTTTCAAGTCATTAGAGATAAATTTAACAACAGATATAATATATTACTGAAACATATGATAAAAGACATGAAAAGTTAAATTATCCCCAATAAAGACATTTTGTGCTGAACCAGTACTCTTTAGTTGGCCCACATCACAATTTTTATGCATAATTTTATTATTTGTTCAGAATATATAATGATAGCAAATTACTATAGTTTAATTACTAGAGTTCAATTTTTTTGCACTCAGAATTTTGATAGAAACCACATCATGAAAACATATACATAACTTTGAGCTATCATTTATTAAACTAGACATTACTCCTAGCCTAAATATATACATTAAGTCTGATTTAATGAATAATATATTCAGCAATATTATATAAGCATCAACACTTGATATTTCTTGCCCATGTTGATAGTTTGTATAATTTTCACTACACCACAATAATGCAAGGTAGTAATGGTTTATATCCACTTTTAATGCCTTGTGGAGGGATGTACAATCATTGCAATATAATATATATTTGTAGGTCTTTGTTTTTATTGGGACATATTTCACCTTAACCTATTTCTATCATAACCCATTCATCATCCCAGAATTCAATCTCTCACATTATAGATGCATTATAAAAATTACTACACCTTTTCAAGCATGTGATAGGGATACTTAAATTTACCTTTATAATCAGAACAAAATGATTTATTCTAATTAAAAACATTACTATCAACTAAGATGAATTTCACTAAAAAATTATGCTTATCTAACAAAATTACTTTTTGAAATATTAAAACTTCCACTTACAAGAAACAGCAAAAACAATGGTATACTTCTTGCAGTTGATTTGTTTAATTTAACAGTAAACATTTTCTGTTTATCATTAACCTGTTGACTGTCATTTTCAGCTCTCAATAAACATGGCTTTAACTTGCTCTAAAACTGGCAGTTTTTATGCTATCGTAGCAAATTTATGCTCATTTTAAAGCTTAAAAAGAATCAAAATATGCTACCTCTCTACAATTATTTTACAAGTAAAAAAATCAATAATATTTAAATTTAAAGTTTTAACAATAGGATAAGATGGACTTTCCTAGGTGCTGTATTGTTGTGCTGATATTAACCCTTTTCTCGCCTCTTATGAGGCTCCTCGTAGACATCTGACATCACTCTAACTCTGCGAGTTTTTATACGAAAATATTCGTTCAATATGTTTTTAAATAGGTTTTTAAAAGCTCTATAAGATGGTGCCCTCTTCCGAATTCTTTTACAAGTAAAAAATAAAAAAAAACTGCATTTAAAGCTAAACAAAGAAAGAAGCTTATTGGTGATTGGCTCTCAGCCAGTTCTCAGCCGACAAAGACATTCTGATTGTCTGGAAAAAACAAAGAAACCGCCTGATCAAAGAAAATAAAGATAAACGCTGAGATTTTCATTTCGAATGTGATTTAAGTATTAAAAAAGGATAATTTGACAAATTAAAAATAATTTTTAAAAAATAAACTAAAAAAACAAAATTATTTTCGAAAAATATCGAAGATTTTTGTAAAAATATTGAAGCTGTAGTAAAAAGAAATATTTACTTTTCTATAATGTAAAAGTCAATCTTTTTGTTTATATTATAGCTTTTATGTTGCCGAAATTGAATATTTTAGAATAAATAAATAGCAATTTATTTTTGAAAGAACTTTCGTTCTCTTCATAACCTGAAAAATTAATAATATACTTTTTATAAATGTATCTGAGTTGAATTTAATATTATAGGTGAATATGTTTTAACAATAGGCTTTGTCTTCAGTTTGTGAGTTGGCCAATTAAAAGATTTGATTTTTACCTCATACAACCAATAATATAATTAGCGGTTAAAAGGTTAAACAAAAGGGAGTGCTTGTCAACAATTTTCACTGCTCCAACTTCTTTGTTTTGATTTTCAAAACAAAATAAATGTTTTAGAGTATTTTTTACATATTATAAATTATTTTGATAAAATATGCTGAAAATAAAATTATTTTAAAAAAATAGTTAAGATTTTAGTAAAAATTATTTACTTTTACATGAATGTAAATTAAGAAAGAAAATCAATGATGTATGCAACATTTTCTAATAGGTTAAGAATATTTTATAAATAGAAATTTATTTTTGAAAAAACTTTCATTCACTTTCATAATCTGTCAAATTATTAATTTTCTTTTTACAAACAAAAGTAAAACAAATATAATATTAAAAGATAAATGTATTTTTACTGTTGATTTTGTAATTAACTAATCAAAAGTTTAAAATTTTAACTTGCTTGGCCAACCAGAATTTTTGATGAAGACCACAGTTAACAGGTTAATAAATGTTCAGTTGAATAATTTTATTCTAAAAACAAATATATTAAAATAAGATCTGAGTGTAAATAATATGTATTCTCTGAAAAACTCACATTTAATTTTATAAAAATTGATATATATGAATTAAGTTTTTACTGCTAGATTGCTAACCATTAGTTAGGATTAAAATCAATTGAACCTATTTCAGTTCTACATTTTGACATTAAATAAATGTCTAATTAAGCAAACAATATATAATTATGAATAATAAATCATCATTGAATTAATATTTTGTATGAAAGAGTTGAAGAATCATTCTGATTTGTGCTGGACATCAATACACCTTGGTTATAGATTTAACTTTGTATATATAAATATAGATATTAACTTAAAATATTAAATTTACATATATATATATCATTAAAACCAGTACAACATATAGATAATCCAATAGCAATAACAATCAACAATCTTAAACTGTTGTCAAGGCAACCTTTAACTTTATTTATAGAGTTAAATGTCCAGTGATGTAGTTGTTCAGTATTTAAAAGAATACATAGTTTAAAATTTCTAATATGCCATTTGTCATATTGCTTAATAATTACATGCTGATATATTCATTGAGACAATTTATAATAATTAATAGCTTAAAAAATCATTTTAATAATCTGTGTATAATTTTAAAATACTTAATTTTGGAAGTATCATTACCCTGAAATGTTAGTGATTTAACTTTAAAAAATATTAAGAATAAAAGTAACTTAATATTGACTATTTGTGTGTTGAAAGCCAATATTAATGTTAAAATCTAATATAAGTTATTAAAATTTAAATTATTTATTAATAAAAGTACATTATGTTTAAATAACTTGTTAATAAGGATTAGGTTTTATTTAATGATTGCTGTGATTAAAATTAATTTAAGTAATTTCTAAACTACATTATTGAAAAAGATAAGCAGTAGATTTTATTAGTTGATCTATTTAGTTTCAAGTAAAAGATTGCATTGGTGTATGAGTATGCATATGATGTAAACTTTTTATTTTATTTCATTGTTGGTTTAATATTTTAAAAAATATTTTAAATGACTTTGTTTTAAGTGTTTTAGTAAAAAATGTTCTAGGAGCTTAAATCAAGTAATGTAAATATTTTTAAAAGAATAGTATAAAATAATATTATATCTAAACCAATGTAATATATTATGTAATATTTTGTTTTATTTTTATTATAATACATTATTGTTTTTTATAAATAATTTATTTTAAAATTGTGATAATAATTAATGTTTAGATAAGATAATTAAATGGGGTTATTTTTAATATTTCTCAGAATATTAATTAATTTGTAAAGTATAATAACTACAAGTCAAAGGTTAGTAGACTAGATATCAATTTCATCTGTTAAAAATTGGACACATGAGAAAGCTTATAAATAGAACTAGTGAAGATCTCAATTCACTCTTTTACTTAATTAATTTTCAATTATTTTCTTGTTCATTTATTTGTTAAATTTTATTAAGTTTTAATTGCTTATAATAAATTTCTGTTTGTCTTTAAATGTAAAATATGAGTTGCTAATTAAATTCATCCAGGTTCAACATATTTAAGCTAAAATTACCAAAACTTGAAATTTACATAGCAGAGAAAATATTAATGGGAACGTCAACAAAATATTTAATAATAATTAAACTATTCTTATGTGACCTATGTGCTTCAGAAATTTCTGCATTAATAGGCATTGTTGGATAAGAATTTTTATTGTTTCTAATTTACTTATTAGAAATAGATATTTTTATAAATTAAATTTATTATATATAAGAGTATTAAGACTGCTAAAAAACCTTAAACTATTTAGATATTAATAAGCAGTTTTATTGAAGAAGAAAAATAATTTTACTTACTTTGAAAGGAGGTTTTCTCTGGATTTATTGTTTTGAAATGATAGACTTTTGAATTCCAGACTGTAGAACCTGTCTTATAATAGCAAGAATTTATTAGCATTTGTATTGAATATAATTATACTCCAACATGGAAATAATTAATGTAATCTCAAATGACTTCTTGGAATCATTGAAATGTATTTTAAATATACATTAAGAATGAATGACTTTTTAAATTATTATATGTATTGCTGTGAAATTGTAAATGTTGATTTAAAAAGGATAATATTCATTTACTAAAATATAAATTATTTTAAATGGTATTACATTTTTTTAAAAATGCCATTTTTATTTTTTTTTACTATTAATATCAGCAGATTAAAAGCTATTCATCCATTTGATATCATCATCATATATAATTCATCAAAAGTAAGAAAAAATACTTTCCTAAATTAATAACATTTAAGTTATTGACTTTTATTATTCAAAGAAGTTGATTTATTCTATGCAATTAAAAAATAATATTTCTGGATATTTAATGAACAATATATTCAGTCACATTATATTTATCTCAGAATTATATTTTTAAAATATAAATGCTCCTGAATTAATCTCATTCAAATATTACTATTATTCAAAAACCTGCTCTGTTATGGAATGTATTATTTTTCAAAGGAACAAATACTCCTCAAATTTTATCTTCAATATGAGCTTTACAAAAGTCAAAAATAAATTAATATAATATTATATGAAAAGTTAAATCATTGTTATTTGTAATTATTTTTGAAATGAATTTTTCAAAAGATAAATGGCCATAAATATTTTCTTATGCTAGTATTATATGAAACTTTATTGCTAATATTGATTTTAGAAGGTTTTATGTGTAGTTTGAAATTTTGCTATATGTAAATAAATTTGAAAAATCTTCAATGCTTTCAGAATGGCATTTACAGTGATTGTATTCTGATGATTGATTTGAAATACCAAGAAAGAAGGACTTTCATTTTTAAATGGTATAAAGAGTATAGTTTTCAATCTCAATATTTATGATGCTGTATTATGTTATATCTTTTTTTGTATTTTATTCCATGCATTGTTATTGACTATAATTTAATAAATTATTTTTGAGTTCTATTTACCCAAAAGTTCTCAGAATATTTCCATTTTATCATGTTGTATTTTAAAAGTGCTATATTTAATCTCTTTTTATGAAGTTATTTATTTGTATGTATATGCTTAAGATAAACATAATGGAAGCTGATGTATATTTTATTGATTCTTTTTAGGTCATAATTTTTTTCTTCGGTTATATTTGGCAATAATTATTTATATTTTTGGATTTACACATCTATTTGTTATTGTATTATTTAAGAAAATGTAGCATTTAACTCTCATTTTTGGCATATATTTATATTTCCAGTATTTTCAAGGAGATGGTAGACTTCTTTCTCTTATGTATGATATTTTTGGGAATTGTATCATTCATTGTCTCATATTTAAGCATAAAATGCTTTATTTAAGGCTAATATTAATATTCTTATCATATTGTAATGATTCATTTTCATAGTTATATGTCTAGAGTAAAGAGTCCTATATTACATATTGCCTTGGGATGTAGGTGATTTGTTCCTTGAGTTCAGGCCATCACTTGATTTTTGCTTTGTGTTATAATCCCAAATATGGATTTATTTATCATGTACTTTTGGTATAAAGATGTATGTAGTTTACTGCCTTGACTTTATCATAGCAATTGATATATTTTACAGTGCAGATATGTCATCTTATTTTTAGTTGCACCCATGGTCAATCATAGTGTGGAATTATTGATTTAATGTGTAAATCTTGTTGCTATGCTTCGTCAGTATTTCAGAATGTAAACCTAGTAAGCATTTAATTTAAAAATGAAAATTATCGTCTTTAAACAGTTATTCCCACTACTGGATTGGTAAGTGGTATTTGAAAAGTATTAAATACAATTATAAGGGATAACAAAATAAAATCACTGTGCTGTAAAGTTGAGAACTTATTATAATATTACATTGCAGAAAATTTCATGAACCAATTAAGAATAATTTTCATTTAATATTTATTTATTATCTGTAAACTATATTGCGATAATTTTATCTTCATAGTAAATTGTATAATAGAATATTCAAATGATTTGCTCCAATAATATTGTAGATATTAGAATTTTGTATGTTAAGCATCTTTATTGCCAAAAATAAATGTTTTCTTTGACTATTTATCATCATTCACACATGTAAATATTACAAAATTTATTATAAATTTATAATTAAATGTGTTGAGAGTATATGATTATATCTTATCTTACATAAAAGCTACTATATAAAGATTGCATTTCAGATGAAAAGAAAACATCTAAGAAATTGATTATTTTATTTGCTCATTATTAAAAGATCACTATAATCAATTTCATGTGTTAAAAGATTATTGATTTTGTATTCAAATTATTTCATTTAGAAATGTATTTGATTATTCATCATAGATTTAAATGATGGAATTATTTATTTTAAGTTCAAAAGTAGTTATATGGGATGTATTAGTGGTATCCTGGGTGATCATAAAATTCTTTGTCAAATTCATTATATCTGAATGCTTTCCTACTAAATTATTTTATTCCAAATTAAGAGTGTATCATGTTTATTGTTTACTAATTAAAAATATCATTGTTATTATTGTAATCTTGGGGAGATGTTATTTTAAGGATAAGAGCATATCTCAAAATGAAATTACAAGGATCCCATTTTTTTTCTAATAAATCTAAATTTAAAGAAAAGAATAAAGCATACATTAATTAAACTGTTGTTTAATGGAACCCTGAAATATTCATTTATAAAAGAATATTAAAGAAATTATTTTAATTCAAAGGAAGAATTGTTGTTTAAAAAACATCACTATGGAAAACATAATAAAATATACTTTTATGTTATGAAAAGAATTTCATGGTGGATCTGATCATGTTAGTACAATACTTGTCATAAATGTTAGATGTGCTATGGTTAGAACAAGTGCTATACGTGTTTTAAATATAGCCTAACCCATTAATGACATATGTTTCTGATGATAAGATCTGTAATAATTTATAAGAGTGAATATGAGAAGCTTCTTCCTTTTGCATTTTACTAAATGTTGTATTTTGCTTTAATAATGCTTAGTCATTATTATTGTTCATTACCCTTATTATCCTTATTATAATGGCATATGACAATGTGTAAACTCCTCTGAGATCAGCCTATTATATCATATACTTATTTTGAATATCTTGTTTGTCCAATGTGTTGGCTATTCAGTTGGTGAAGGGTTACAATCAAGAGTCCCTGGTTGTGTATTGTGGCTAACTGTCCATCGATAATCACTATCATCATCATTTAATAGATTATAATATATAATGATAAATATATCTTGAAAATATATATAAAACTTTGGAAAAATATCTGCTCTAATTATAATGTATCAAATGTACAATGTCTTGTTGCCATATTTTGTGAGATATTTTCAAATCATTCTGCAGTAAGTTCATGTTTGAAAACAATCTCTCCAACTGCTTTTAAATGGTAGCAATTATTCATGAACGTATAAATATCACTCCTCATATAAATACAGTGAGCCAATGTAGTCATTTTCTAATTACATGCCATTTTAGTAAGGTTATATGCTACAGCCATGCTGAAATAGGGTATTTTTATAGCTGTATTGAAATATTCTAATTTACATAGTTGTATTGCCATAAGCACATCTATATACTTATATTGGAATATACTTACTTATATCATTGTACTGAAATGTGATGATTTATTAACTGCATTGGAATATGCTAATTTATATACCTGTACTACAGAATTTGATTTATATAGATGTAGTAAAATATGCCACTTTACATATAATGAAGCTGTGAATTATGCTATAATAACATGCATGACTTCAATTAAACAGTATCAAAGAAGAAATGTAAACAAACAAATAAAAATATAATTAAAGAAACAAAACAAACCACTCATATTTGAAAATGTAATATATTTTAGGATATACAAGTAGCCAATGTTTTTATTTCTGATGTTTTTACATGATCATGTTTTAAAGAAAAAATTGTAAATAAATTTTACATTTATCCAGCTGCAGATTTTTTTATCTTGGAGCACTATATATGGTCAAGTTTATTAATATTTTTTTTTCCAATTTATGAAAAAAGTACATATATTTTATATTTTCATTATTAACTTTTCTAGTTTGATGTGCAATATTTCAAATAATAAAATAATTTTTAAGCATAATGCTTTTTTACAAAATTTAAGACCATATTTAGAGTTGATACTAACTTAAAAATATCAAAACAATTAGATTGTAGTTTCTTAGTAATGTGACTACTATTATGTTTCTATAAGGGAATAAAGTTATTTTAAAAAAAGAATATTGCCCAAACTGTAATTAAATGTAAATAAAAGCCAGACACTTTACTATTCATTTTATTTAAAAAATAAAAATATGATACAAAGTTATTTTTTTTTATTTTTATTATTTCAGTAAATGAATGGGTGAGCACTCTTTAAAAATATATAGCAATGTGCCCTATACATTTATAATTAATAACTGTATTATTAGTACTTCTTTAAAATTTTGTGTATGCTGTAATCTCAATTTCTATATATGGGTATTATACATATAAAAAGACATGTGTTATATATATGTAAATGTTGAAAAGGAATGTATGCTTGCAGCTCAATAAACAATATGTATTCTATTCTAATCACTACTTATTAAAAAAATGTGAGATATTATATCTGATGTACAATGTACATTAGGAGAGCTTAGAACAAAATTTATTAGATATCATACCTCCACTATATCTGTATAGAAATATGGTGATTTATAAGATCATGTTACAATATGCTGATTTATATAGCCACATTAAAATTTGCTGATTTATGTACCCCTATTGAAATATATTGATTTAGGTCATAGCTATTTTGAAATATGCTAATTTATATAACCAAATTAGAATATGGTAATTTATATGTTCTTATTTAAATATGCTGATTTCTGCAGCCATATTTCCTTGAATAACAAGAGGAAGATAATTGCCTAAAGTTAAATCATATTTTCTTTATTTAACCCTCCTGTACTCTGATAGATTTCTTTGTTCTCACTAGATTTAAGCTTTCAACTTTCACTTTAATATTAAACCATTATTATTTAGCAGAACATAATAAATTTTACCTTATTTGATAAATATTTTTGTTTAAAAATTAGTTAAATTTTTAAACAATCACATTGGATTTTCAGAATTATTTTAAAAATTAGATTTTAGTGAAAACAAAATGCTGTCACATCATCAAATTTCAGGTAGAACTAATTCAATTTGAGAAATGAATGGAATCTTTGTTTCATGTTTGATTTAAAAATCTTAACACATTTTTTAATAACTACTAAATCTGTCAATTTATGCTTTAAAAGTTTAGAATTTTTTCATAATTTTTATAATTTCGCTGAATCTTATAACAATCTGATGAGTCACCTCATTTCTACAAAACTGTGTTATCCCATGTCCATAATCTCTATAGTAACAATATTCAGAAGAAAATATTCTTTTATATTTAAACATAAAACATTTCTGTAAAAAATAAATATGTAATAATATTTTTGATTTTTAATAATTATTACACAATTATGATACAAATATAATTTCAAAAAATCAAGTTTTTAAATCATTGTAATATTCTTCTTGACAATTATAATATTTCCATGAAATACACTTGGCAAAGTTTGTGATCACTGAATAAATAATGTCTTCTTATTAAACTGGGGTTTCAGTTTCTTTGTAATATTGATTATTTGATTTTCCCCACCATCTGTTGACATTTTTTGTAATTAAAATATTAGAAAATAGATATATGTGAATTTTAAACCCATAAAAAAAGTTTCACAAAATTTTCACAAGGGAAAAAAACACAAATTTAATTGTTAGAAATCTCCAATGAAGCTTGATCATGTGGATAAAAGACCCGATTAAAAATCAATCTGAACAAGTCATTTGTTTCATTAACGCTTAAAATGCATGACTCGTCTAAAAATGAGAAGATTTGACGTCACTCTAAATCGGCTACTTTTTTACGCACGTATACATATGATATGTCATTCGAAAGAAAATCAAAAGTTCTGTAAGATGGTGCCCTCTTCAGAATTATTTTACAAGTAAAAAATCAATAAAAATGACCATATATGTCAAACAAAACCAAAGCACCGCCTCCTCACCAACTTTTCTTGAATCTTATTGGCTGTTCCACTTCTGTCAGAAAGGGAAATGGCTGCCAAAAAGTAAAAAGTTACGTTCGCTTTGATTTTTATTACGAAAATGATAAACGAATGTTTATAACATTTTAAACAATATTTGAATTGAATTACAAATTATTATTGATAAAATAATACTAAAAATCAAATTATTTTAGAAAAATAGTTAAGATATTACCAAGAATTATTTATTTATTGCTACATATTGATCGTAACATTAAAGTGAAAAAAAAAAGATTGCGTCAGCAATCTTTTTTGGTTGGTTGAATAGCGGTTACTTTTATTTCACTGCAATTGAATATTTTTTAAATTATAAATCAAATTTTATTTTTGAAAAGACTTTCGTTTGCTTTCGTAATCTGAGAATTCAGTAATATACTTTTTACAAATGAAACTAACGTATTTATATTATTAAAAGTGATCTATTTTAACAATAGATTTTGTTAAAGTTGTGAGTTGGCCAATTACAAGTTTTGATTTTTAACTCATTCGGCCAATTAAATAATAATCATTGAAAGGGTTAATACTACCAAAATTTACTAGGAGACAAAGAAAAAAAACATGCACCAGCAAGAATATCATGCCTTCCAAAAGGAGTAATCTTCACTCTATTAGATCCATCTACTATAAGTATGAATAATAAAAAAACATGAAATAGTTCATTTCTATACAATTATTACCAATCTCCTGACCAATTTTTGGCTTTTTCTTTTCATCAGGAAAAATTAGGATTAAACCTGGATCGAATGCACTTGTGTGTTTATGGGACAACTGTTAACACCATGTATAAATTTAGGCTAATATTCTGAAATTCAAAAAATACACTAATGTTTTGAATCCAAGCTAAATCATTTGCACAGTTATATAGATAGATACAAGTATATAGTAGATGGCAGCTCTAGAATAGGGTAAATTTAACTTCTTTTGGAAATATATCAGCATATATAGAGATAGTGATTTGATATCATTGTTGCTTTCATAAACCAAGATCTGTAAAATAAAAAGGGCATTGACCTGACATGAGATCCATATAACTATGCAAAAGAATTAACCTGGGTTCAAAACTTTTAAGATTATTTTAAATTGCTGGATATTATCTTAAATAATAGAATGGATTAGAAAGTGGCTGCTGGTTGCATAAATGCATTAGTTATAGCTTTAAATCCTAGACTCCACTGATGAAACCAAAATTAGAAACCCAATTTTGAGATGGTAAATTTATAGTGCACAGCTCCTAATTGCTCAAGATGACAAAAGATGTATCTGTTTGGAGAAAGTTCTTGGAGGCATAAAAGTAAATGTTATATATTAATCTTTTACACTGAATGATAAAAAAAGGTTTACAGCTGTTATGGAACTCAGACTACTAAAATATATGAACTAAGCTGGTGATAGAACTATATGCCCAGGAAAATGTGTTAGCCTGAATTTGAACCTAAAACATTTTTTAAATTTCAGTTTACTAGTAAGGCTTGTATAAAGAAGTAAACGGTAGCTACTAGTTGCCAAAATGCATTTGTTTAAATTTAAATTTTAGTTTTTTTGATAAAGGTAACACCAGAAAGAAGTCTGGAGATGGGAATTTTATGATACTATACAATCTAATATCCATTGATTCCTTTTGCTTACAATTCATGGCTGTAAAGTTAGGTGAAAATAATTGCTATAAAAATCATTTACTAAACTGGAAAGAGTCAAAATATAATAGCTGAAGGAAAATTGAGACATGTATCAAAAGAGACAATTTGTATAGCATGATTTACTGAGTGTAAATACTTTTGGAATTGGAAAAATAATAAATATTTCTTTCTAAGAGTGTTAGAATCCACCTCTTGAAAATATAATTAGACTTTCAAGTGCTCTGATGCTGTGATAAGAAAAGTTTAGAATTTCCATATAAGCTCAGCAATTTTATTTATAGTCTCACATTCAAAGCAGAGGAGGGTGGATATAAATATGTTTATTTAAATTTATTCAAATGAATGCGGCAAGTTAGAGAGATCATATTTTTGAGAGGGGGAAATAGCAGTCCTCCTTATTCATGAGTTGGAGTTATTGACTATATGCCATGCCTTCTTGATAATGACCTTAGCATCATTTCTCTCCATTCATGAGATGCTGCCTACTCTTGGCTTAAATGTATGGACATTGCATTTTGGTATTCAAGAAATATGGATTTATATAATGAATTGCCTCTGGGAACTTTTGTAAAGATAAGTCTTTTAGTGAGGCTGGTACATGATTCACTGTAGTAGACTGCATTGTATCTGGCCTGGATATATGTGATCTTGTATACCAGATGAGATGTTTATGCTGTAGAGAGTTTACCTTTTGAGTTGTTTATTTATCTTTTGAGTTGTTTATTAGTCAGTTTATTAAGGTGAGAGTGCAGAAGTAAAATATCTTTTGCCCCACCCCTATGCCATCTCACTATAAGTTTTAGTACCTAATATTTACCAGATGATAGCGCTTAATAAATCCCTATTCTCTGTTGTTTTATTGCACTCTCTCAGATCATTTTCAAACTTATAGTTCTCTTCAGTAAGTGGCTTTGGATTTCAAAGTACTATACTTATATCTTTAGTATATAATTCACCATCTCTCTAGCACTATGACTGACATCTATTAATTATGAAAGTTTACAGTAGATGGCATATAAGTTGTGGAAGAAAATGTATGCTTGTGAAATAGCAATATGTATGCTGAAGTCATGAGATAAAGTCAAATGATATTTTATTAGTTTATGCTAAAACATCTATTTCATTTTCATAGCTGATGAATTTACTTTAGAACACTGGGTAAAATGGCAAAACAAAAAAAAAGATATTGTTAATACCTAACATGACCCCTATTTGTTATGTTTATACAATTGTCCAAACAGTAGATATTTTCTCGATACAGTAGAATCTTCTAATTCAAGCCACAATAACCAGTGGATGCTAAAAGCTTTGTGCATCTAAATGCCTATCTAGTGCCTACTTAACCAGTATGACTTTAATCAGTGGGGAGTCATGAATCTGAGAACAATGCATATAAATGTTTGAATCTAACATACTCTTCAAACAACCATCTTGTATCATTTTAGTTAATTATAAAGCAATAAACCCATGTTTTCAATACAAACCAATGTGTTTGTATAGTCATGCAGATTTGAATCCGTTCAATGTCTACATATTTTGGTGTGATTGGTTTCTTTAATAAGCATTCACCAACTTTCTTTCATTCGTATTGGTATTAAACCATAAAACATCACATGACCATCATTACTTATGTGTACACAATCTGTTGAAATGGTAGCAAATTTCTTCAAACAAAACTTCTAGTATTCATTAAGTACTATGACTTTAATTATGCGGCATTATTGTATGGAGAAAGTTTTTAGTGTTTTAACAGATTATATAAGCATAAGAATTGATGGTCATGTGATGTTTTAGTGATTTATACCCAATCCCAGCTGAACAATGTTGGTGACTAGATATTTAAAAAATCAAACATGAACAGAATTCAGATCTGTATGACTATACAAGAGAAATAGCTTCGATTGAAAAAATTGTTGCATTTTCAGTTTGGGTATATAGTTTTATTGTTAACTAAAAAGATAAACGGTGATTGCTGGAAAGGTGTATTACATTCAAAGATGTACATGCAGTGCTCTCTGATCCAAGGCTTCTCTCTCATTGATGAAAACCTTAAGTTAAAAACTAGTGTAGTAATGTTGTAAGAGTAGGTAGACACTCGATAAGAATTTTGATGCACAAATCTTCTAGTATCAACTGATTACTACGGCTTGCACTTGATGGCACTACTATTTGAAGAGAGTCACTAATGTTTTTCAAAAATACTAGTAGAATGATGGGTTGATCCACATCTTAGTGGATGACAGAATATATATATATATAAACAGAAATACATTTAAAAAGTTTATACTAATCAATAATGTAAAAAGAAACAATAGCCGATAATTAAAAAAATTAATTAGTTTTAGCAGTAATTACCGTCTGTATTGATATCAACATGTAAATTTGAAAAACACTGTATAAACTATAGTGTATCGAAATAATGAAGGCTTTTATTTAATGGTTGAACATTATTTACTTATCGTCCGTTGATTAATTTGACATTTCCACAGGGATAAATAATTTCATCTTGAATGTTTAGCTACAAAGCTTCGGCAATAAAATATGACGCTAGTTTCTCCGATTTAAAACAAAAAAAAAATATTTCAATTGATTCACATATATATAAATGCGCACAGAAAAAGCAAAATTAATTAAGAATGTAAATACACTAATTAAGTTTTGTTTAAATTGTGAAATTTAGAAAATTGAATGCCACAAGCTATTGCTACTAGTCAGATGTATTTTTCTACAACCTTTTTTTTCTTTTTTTACAAAAAAAAAAAAGAAAAAAACTTCTCTAATTTATATAATCAAATAAAGCTGCACTTAAAAATAAGATATGATTACATAAATTCAATTCTACGAGGAGAAAAAAAAGATCTGTTGAAACAACTTAATTAAAATGTTGCAATGTTATTAGAGAAAATCGTTTTTATAGCAATAAGAGTTCGAGACTTATATCATAAAAATATGAGGGTATGTATGTAGCTTTCATCCATGAGTCAAAACATTGATATGAATAATCTGTTGTGATGTGTTTGACTAGATCATTTTCATGAATGATTTCAATGTTGGTATATATAGATGTTTTCATATATAAATATAATTATAAGATACTTAAACTGAGACTTTCAAACTTCCCACAGCTATCCAATCCATTTTATATAACTGATACGCATAATCACACACACACACATATATATGCAAAAGATAAATAATCTCCAATATTTCTATTTCTTGCTGAACCAGCACTCATCATCTGATCCAGATCATCATATCCAACAAATATATACAGCCAATGTTCAGTTTACATTAATATAGAAAATATTCAAATTTTAATGAACAAGCTTCAATCTTCTTCACTGCCCAGCTCTTCTGCCATATATATCATTAAAAATCCAAGAATAAAATGATCAAAGCCCTTGATGATGCTAATATTATTATCATACCCATGTTGACTTTAAGTCATCAGACTCTTTTGGCATCATCAAGAGCTTGGAGTATTTTATTCTTGGATTTTCAATGACATAGATGGCCAAAGAATTGGAGAATGAAGAAGATTGAAGCTTATCTATTAAAGTTTGAAGATTTGCTATCTTAATATAAACTGAGCAGTGATTATATATATATATGTTGGAGATAGTGATCTGGACCAAGTGATGAGTGTTGATTCAGCACAAAATACATATATTACAGATCATTTATCTTTTTCACATGTGTGCGGACATGTGTATAAGTTGTATAAAATGAATTGGATAGTTGTGGGGAGTTTAAAGATATGAGTTCAAATCCCTTATAACTTCATTAAGTTTAATATAGACAATACACACACACACATATATATATATATATCATAACTTAAATAAAGTGATCAATAGAATTCAAATAAAACAAATAAAGGTAGAAAAGATTCAAATATAAATATTACCATACCTGGATAGTAGATATAGATTATTGAACAAATATATTAAAATATCATTTGATTAAATATTATCACTTAATAAACGAAAAAGAATTGTAGCTTTTATTTTATATCAAAAAGAAAAGAATTATTTAACCTGAGAAGTGGCTATTAAACAAAGATCAGACTGAGTCATCAATCATATTAAGGCTCATTGGATTAAATGAAACATATTTCTATAATTAGATTTCTCAAGATATCACAATATCAATAATTATAAACAAATTATTAAGAACAAACTACTATAACTCAGGCATATGGAAATCAAGTGAGGTGAGTGCACTAGTAACTCAATAAAATATCTTCTCAGGTATACAGACAGTAGATTTTATCCACTTTCATTTCTTGGTTGGATCTCAAGTGCATGTCTAAGTGAACAACAAGTGAATATGGTCTATCTGGGCGCCACTAGGTTAGCTGGACCTAGACAAAGTTATATTTATAACTTTTTCACATGTACCAGGTTTGAATCCCTTTGGTACCTTATTTCTTACAAAATGTATGATTTTGATTTTAGACCCATAGCACTGTATGCACTAATATTTAAGTAAACACCTAGGTAACATAAAACATCTTTAAACTAAAGTGGAATATATAAAATTCATTAGACAGAAATCATTTCTTAGATCTTAACATAACAAATGTGTTTCAATATTTTTTTATAAGTTTTACTAGCTCAGATTATATTATTAATTTAGGATGGCAATTCACTCATCCTTGCATGAAATAGATGATGGGATGGTGGTTATAATAATACTAAGAAATCACTAAATACTATGAAATCAATATTTATTTATGGCCTTTAAACATTTAAACAGCTCATTAATTAAAACGTGATGATGACGATGATGATAATGATAACGATAATGGTTTCAACCACAGCTTTAGGACTAAGCCTAATCATAAAACCTAATTGTTATAAAGAAATTCATAATTATTGCTTAATTTTAGTATATCTAATTAAATCTTAAATAATCAATATCAACCATTGATGATGAATGATCACAACGAATAAAGACTATTATCAATAAAATACATATGCCTCATTTAATAAAACAATTTAACATTTATTAATTTATTACGAAAATCTACAAATAATTTAAAGATAAAACCAAAATTTTATATGAAATAATAATGAGAACAATAATTGATTATCTGGCAATCATAATGTTAATTTTGAATTCTTCCCCCTTTCCCGTCAAAAATATATACCTAAATTTGGATACTAAGTTTGCTAACATTTTGGATTCACAAGAAAATATTTCATAAGAAAAAAAAATTCACTCTTTTTTTTTTCTCCTTTCTCTTTCGCACACATACGTTTATAATCTAACAGGTAAAGTAGAATGATTAAAAAAAATGTTAGTAGAAGTGAAAGAGCAAGATTTCCAGAACAAGTTTTAAATTATTTTTCTCCCTGCCTTCAACCCTCTGAAATGCTATACTTTAACTTAAAACAAAATCTAATATTTCTAATATCGCCTATTTTCTTTCTTTACATTCACACACCATTACATATATGCAACAAGTATTATTATATTATGTATGTGCGTGTTTTATCCCCATAATAACAAAAATATTATTTAAAACAAAATAATAATAAAAAAAATATTTTACATATTAATAACATTTCATAACTTTAGGTTAATAGACAATCATAATTTTAGTACATATAAAATCATTAACAAAGATTATGTTTATCGTTATTAACAAATTCTTGGTTTCAATTGATCTTGGTTGTTTTAAAAGTTCTTTAAACAAAAATATATCACTCTATTGCTAAAATTTTACTAAGTCTCTGATATTATAAAGAAAATATATATAAAAAAATTTATACTACCAGTTCTATTCTTTGTAGGACTTCCAATGAGTCAAATTTTCTTGTTTAATGTCTATATTTTTGCATCTACAATTTCCGTTTTCTTTGGAACAATCTTTTTCTTGAGGTGTATAATTATTTGATGATGATGATCCTATTGAGGTTATTTGCTTTAGTGGACAATTTGGAAATCATTATATTAACTTTTCTTCTCTTCCTGTCAAGCATGATTCTTTTAGTGGATGAAGTACAGCAGTTGTTTTCACATTTATAAATTTTCTTGGGTTTAAACTCAGTTACTGGAACAATTAATTGGACTTGATGATTTAATATTTATCAGTAGATTACTCTTTTCCTGATTGCCATCCAATGCAGGTGAATGTTTTCTTCTTTCTATTTAAAAATATCTTATTTCTCTTGGTCAGTTGAAAGGTGTAGAATATCATTTTTCAGACAAGACATCTTTTCTTTCCTATATGATGTGCTAGTTAATGATGACTCAGGGAATTTCCCTAGATGAAATATATCTTTATTTTAACCGGCCATGCTGTTTTTCATCTTCACAAAAAAAAACTTTATATTAAAAATGATTTTTAGAATTGATATCTGCTGAATTAAAAGTGCTTGTCTCCTTAGTTTCAATATTTTTAAAAGTCTCTATAATATATCAACTGATTTTCCAGACTGTTTTTATATCCAATTTTTTTTCTATTTTTGGCAACCTCTTTTAATTAGATTTATAACTTATTTTCAATCAAATCGTTTTTTAGTTGAATAGTATGAAAAATCTCAGTATCCTGATTTTTAGACAAACTTTTGTTTTAAAAGAAAAAAATAGTCTTAATCCTTTTTTACACCTATGTAACATCTCAAATTTGAGCTTATTTCTTTTGATCTTAAGATGAGACATTTTTAAAATTAGACTTCTCACATCGTCTCTAAGTTTGTCAACAGAAAAACAACCCTTATAATACAAAAAAAATTGTTGAGTAAAAAAAAAAACAATATAACAGATTTTATTCCCTCTCTCTCTCAATATTCAATAAATGTAGATATATTTATGTGATGTAACACACACACTCCATCACTCAAATCATGTATAAACTGACATTAAATAATCCAATTGCTAGCCTAGTAATTACAACCTGAATATTTAAAATCAAATCCTTAGCTTTTAAATCCAAATTACAATTGTAGAAAAGCAAAAATAGAAGTATAGAATAAGATATTAAAATTTAGCAAGTGCAGGTTAGTTTTAAAGAAAGTTAAAATGTTTAATATTTGAAACATAAAACAATTAAATAGCTTATACATACATTGCCTATAGATGTGTAACAAGTAATAACTTTACTTTTTAACAAAAAAATTAACTATTAAATGTGTGTACTACTATTTTTGAGTTTTTATCAACACACAAACAAATAAAGAATATAACTGTTGCCCCACTCTCTCTCTGTCTTAAGCTTTTAGAACTGGATCTTGTATGGTTTAAACTTGGGTGCCCTACAGCTTCCTTTACTATATAAAAATGTGATGATGATTTTTGTTTTACATTTTCTTTCATGCACATTACTACAAATTTAGCTAATGACTAAATTGTAATGACACTATATATATATATATAAAGCTAATAATGTCCAAGGCTATAAAGATATTAATGTAAATATAGGAAACCATCCAACACTTAAACAATACTAATATCAATAACAATCAATAATATCAATCTATTGTCATGACAACCTCCTTTAATCAATAGAGGTGAATACCTACCTTTATTTATGGTATAATAAGTTTATATAGACATTACAAATTGAAAATAGACTACAAAAGATGAACTTATTAATTCATTAAAAGATTAAATAAATCTCATTAAACATGTAACCATAACCTGTCCTGAAAGCAGGCTAACAAATAACCATTTATAACATTCAAATTTCAAGCTGCATGCCATCTATGTATTAATGTATTACTTAGATAATAAAGCTTAAAATGTCTTGGCTAGATAGGTATTCAGTGAAAGAGGTTGATTTAACAACAGAATAAGATTGTTGATTTTTATTGATATTGGAATTGTCTAAATATTGATCGATTTTAATGATTGCTTATTAAAAACCATTTGGCTTTGAACATTATTAAACATAAAACATATATATATCATTACCAATAATATTTAACCTGTGACCCAAGCAATCATTTATAAAGAAAGGTGTTTTTCTTTTATAAATATAAGGTTTTCTTGGCACCAGATAAAATTTCTTGGTATCATGTGATTTAAATTAATAAACCAATCTAGATTTGAGAAAAATTAGCTTTATTATATTGCAAATTACCATATTTACATAATGTTCATCTAACTGGACAATTGAATAACACCTTTTGATATGACATTAAAATAACAGCTATTCTGCAAGTGATATAGAGATTGTGAAAAAATATGCTGCTAAAAAACAGTATGTGAGCTGGAGTCATGTGATAGAGTCAGATGACATTTTATGGTTGATATAATCACTTATCTATTGAAAATAAACTACTTGTAAGTGCATTTCAAATTAATGGACAATATATATATATATATGTATTTTATATATTTAACCCGTGCAAATCTTCGTTTTAACATATATATATATAATGATTATAAATATATACAAATGTTTTATGGCAATATTTGAATAAATAAATACTGTCTACATTTAAAGTGTATATAAATATTTTTTAATTAAATGAATTAATTAAAATTGCTATAGACAAATATTTATACAATTTTACCACTAAAGCCTACACTGCAAAAGGTAACCTGCATACATTTTTAATTATGGTATAAAAAATAATTTAAATCTAAGACTAATATAATGATTAAATATCAGTATTGTTTTAAATAAATAAAAAATACAGACTTAACTTATTTTGCAGTTGATATTCAATAATGGACTCCATTCTGAATTTTTTTTTCTCTCACATAACCAAATTTTCTATTGCAAGAATGAAGAATTTTTTAAAAGACAAGAGTCTCCATCTCTTGAGTAAAAGTATAACTAAAGTTCAAATTTTCCATGAATATATTCACATAACTGTGAAAGTCATTACATATCAAATTAGGAACCTAAAATGCATCTTTTATGCATTAGATTTCATAGTAGCAGTAGCATCAAGTACTTTTGCAGCACTTCCATTTTTATAGAGAAATGGCTAAAGCATAAAATAAACAATTAAGTCCTCCAAACATTTATATATTATGATGAAATAACCTAAGGCAGAGTTAAATTGGCTACATATTTTAACTCCTTAAATATTAATTAATATTGCTTTAATCTACTACATTATAATTCAAAGTGATACATACATACATACATGATTAAATAAATAAACTTTCTCAAGCAATCTACAACTAATCAGTCAACAAAAATAGATGTAAAATTCAAGCATTGACATGACAGTAAACAATTATCCAATCAGCTTCTTCAAGACATATGTTTTATCACTTCAACATCCTTCATCATCAGCTGCAGGCTATTTGCTGCTATCTTCATTGCAATACAATGTGCAAAGTCTTTTTATTAGGTGAATCTAATGCCTAAATAAACAAAATAATAACTTTTTGAGTCAACATACTAATAAAAAAATGTCTTAAGTTGCTTTATGATAAGTAAGTATCCAGAATGATGAAATCATGTTTGCCAAACGATTATATAAATTTAAAAAAATTGTGAGGTTTCATCATTGTTTCCAGATACGGCCACTATGGCACTGATTGTTTTGTTCTTTTTGACATTGCCTTAGAGTGATATTATTTCAATAACACATGCATTAGTCCACCTTTATACCAGTTAACAATTTACCAGTAGTTGCCACAACACCATATAGTAAAAAATCTTTGATTTCTCATTGAGACCTTAAGGAACTGCTCAGGACAAATTCTTAAATTTAATTTCTAATGATTATTCTTATAATAAAAGAAATGGATGAGATGTTCACCAACATGCATCACCCACATGGTGAATTATTGGCCTTTTATCTCTGAGTTTAAGATCAAGAAACACCAAAGTCAGTCTTCTCTGGTGTCTGTCAATTATTAACTGAAATATCAGTTGAAGTTTTTTGAAATTAGGATGGGTACATGAGTTAATGATCTTTTCTTAATATATATTTATAATCATGACCCTCAAAAATAAATTATGGCCCTTAATCCCAAGAGATGGTAAAGTTATCAGTCAAGACAAATGGTGGTGCTGAAGACAGAGGGTATTAAGAATTTCCTGTAAGCAGACTGAGGGTGCCAATCAATAATGACCATTTATTTAAGTACATACAACTGTGGATTATATTAAAGTGGAAAGTGAAAACAGTTTTTATAAATTGAAAAAAAATCTAATTTTAAATAAGACTTTCTGAAATTAAAAGAAAAGTGAAAAAAAGAATTGGTTTAAAAATTAGAGATGTACTATATTACAAAGACACATTATTGGAACCCAAAAAATGTTCATAGTGATGAAGAAGTAGAGGATTTTCATATGGATATGTGGTATGCAGAAGATTTAAATAAACAGTTTGTCAGTACACTTGTACAAAAGGTGAGATGATTATTTTAGAAGAATTGTTGAGTGTTATAGTGGTAAGGAATGGGAGAGAATAATAGATGCATTAATAAAGAATAGGAAGTTGAAGGGATAGAAAACTAGTATATGTAGAGTAAAAAGAGTTTAAATATATATAAAAGTAAACAAAATATTGGGTGTGAGTTAATTTATGATAATAAAACTTTACTGTTTGAGGCTCAAACAGCATCTTTAGCAACAGGAGATTATAAATGTAAATGCAAACATGTGGATGATTTAGTATGCAAGTTGTGTAAGGAAAGCATAGAAAATATTGCTGAAAGTAGAAAAAATACAAATAATAAAGTTGTGGAAGAATAAATATATTAGAAAAGTGATTATACAGAAAGTGGGTTATTTATTTTTATGCTGGTTTTGGGAAAAGATAAGGGGGATTTAGATATAAAAGCCATAGAGTTGACAAAGATGTTGTGAAAATGGGATGGAGCAGGATATAAAAAAAACATAGAGTGGGGAATGGAAATGGAAGGTAAGGTGGCTAACTGGTTTCTCTGGGCATAGCTTCTGAAAAATTCCTGACTTTATATAAGGAAAGGTCACAGTGCATCACATCACATCACATCACAAAATTAAAAATCATCAAAAGTGAAAGTTAATGAAATCTATTACACTGTTATTATAATAAATAATAAAAATCATATACAACAGTTGTCAGTATTAAGCTATTGCATCTGTGCTTTGTAGATTTTTAACAATAAATTAATATTGCATGTGCAATAATTTAATGCTGATTATTAATATTACCGTTTATAAACATCGCACTACATAAAATAAATAGTTTATTTATAATATCTATATAAATATATGTATATTAATAATAATTATGCAAAAACATTAGTAAAATAGAGTAAAACCTTCATGTAGAAATATAATATAACTTCAAAAGATTAACTATATAATATAACAATATACAGAAAATAATACATACATTATACAGTTTTATAAACAATCTTATATAATTTTCTATTCATTTTTAATTGGTCAGTGGCTAACTAAATTTATAGAATTTTATAAATATTCATAAAATTATTTAAGTTACAATAAATGTAATTTGTTTCACATGTTTGTCTTCTTTTTGGATGTTTTGTGTAATTTATAGATTTAATATTTAACATTTGAAAAAGAAATGAAAATCTGCTGAAAAAGACTTTTTATGTATAATTATTATTAATATAGCTATATTTATACAGCTGTTGTATATGATTTTTATTATTTATTATAAAATTTAAAAAATTAAATTTTTTACAAATTCATTGCTAAAATTGATTGTGAACTCAAATATATATACATATTGTCATAGAAAACATATATGTATGCAAAGATTAAACTAGACTAGAAATTGAGAAATAGATAAACATTTAGTTACTTCATACATAAAAATTGGTATGTAAACAGTAGTAAAAGAAAGTTTCTAAAAAAATGATGCACTAGGTCCTCCTAAACATTACAGGAACACCAGTCTTGGAACACCACTACCAATGTTGAAAGCCATAGCTAAATCATGTCTTAGAATATGAACAGGATAATACTAGATACGGATTTATTAAGCAATGCCATGCACCATCTATTGATTGTTCAAAGTTACAAGAGGTGGCACAACTGGAGAAAAATAGATTTGCTACTTAAATTAAAAGTAATTGTAGCATAAAATAATTATTTTGGGGGGCATTCAAATTAATATGGAATAGAAAATAACATGAATAAAAAAGTGAAAAATCTAAGAAGATATTCTTGACATTTAAAGAGACCTGTACTAAGTAGCATTCTAAACAATAGCACTGTGGGAGCGATTATTAGATGAAGTTATGAGGCATCCTCATCACTCCTTATTATCATTCTTACTCCTTTTTTAAAAGAGAAAGAGTGATATACAACAATCATAAGCTAACAATCGTCATCGATGATGATCACATGCCAGGTAAAAAGTGTGCTTTGTTATGAAAGCTTTTAAAGGTATTTTTCACTTCTCTATAAAGTATTCAATATATATTAAACACATAATAATTTTGCTAACATCAAAAGTGTTAAAGAAACGTTTATATACTCAGTTGATAAAAAAGAAAAAAGATTTTTACTAAAAAGGTCATCTTAAATAAACAATAATAAATTTAATTGTATAATTAACTATTCGAAAACATTGCGTGACTGTATAGTTGTTTTTAAAAACCATGTAGTAATATACTAAGCAACAATTACATTTATTTTTAAAGGTAATCATTTACCAATAATCACCTTGGGAAAGAAACATATCCTGACCGCCACTATAAAAATAAATATATTCTCTGGCAAAATCAATATTTAATTTCATTTTTGAACGAATGAACCTCTGGGGAAATTATGAGGTCGCCTTCAGTTAAATATTGCACAAATCTGAGGTTAAAATTTTCTTTTGAAACTTTTCTCCCTCCCCCTCTCTCTTTCTTATTTTTGAAATACACGTCAAGGAGAAAAAAAATGGGGGGGGGGGGAATTAAATCCATCAAATGGCAATAAGCGCGTAGTGATTTGGTAATCAAAACATTTTAAAATTGTCAAAACTCTTACACTGAAAAGCCATTATCTACTGTACTTACCCATAGGGATTATTAAGCGTAATCGCGTAGACCACGTTACTGTGACCTTCAAGTGTATGAATTTCCTCACCGGTAAAAGTATTCCACAGTTTGCAGGTCCGATCATAACTTCCTGTGATAAAACTAAAAAAAAGAAAAGTATTTATAATCACTTTAATCATTATTCATATTTATATTTTGACTATATATATATACCGATCATGACATGATTATAGACCATGCTAAAATCAGGTGGATTTAGCTATTTCCATTACCACTATTTTATCAATCCTCTGGGTAGTCTTTTTGTAAAGGTAGAGCGCTAAACTGAGTTCAAGGTTTATTCATGGATTGTGGTTTAGCTCTGTTACGTCCGAAGCTTGAATCTCTTATGAACTCCTGAGCAATAAGTCATTCTGTTGTTTGACTTTTTGGTGTTAATTATATGTTGGACTTTTTCCATCATCTAATATTAAATAGTAAATATCTTTTGAAAAAATTCAAACTTTATTTAAACTTTTCAAATACAATCAGCTGATAGCAATAACACACAGGTTAGTATATAACACAACAGTTTGGTGGTATTATTTTCCTCCCATCTTCAGATGTTGCTAACCTGACCAATGATAGTATTAGGATGAGAATCGAGCTAGGACTTTTAGATTCCTGAATATTGAAATTTAATGTAGATTTGTCTGATTTATGAAGACAGGGTGTTGATGATTACCCATCTTATTTTGCCAGTAGTGACAGAAATATTTGAACTCAGGATCACATTGGCAAGTAGACATATTACACATTATAGTATAATTATAGCTTCACTAATGTATGCGAAAAAAGTTGCATATTTACAATTCCATTAAAATAGCAGTATGTACTTTATAGATAATAAGCTAAAGGTTTAGCTGCTTAATAGGTTTTATGGAGTTTCAACACCAATACTGAACAAATAGAGTTTTAATTTACAGCTCCTTGTTCTCAAATATGACACTCTATCACCCATACTAAAAACAATACAAGGCCCCAGTTACCCATTTGCCTATCAATACAGCATGGCTAAACTAGCAAAATAGCTTAATAATATTAATGACTTCTTAAAATTTACCATTAAAAAAATCTGTGGTTCACATTTGGCATAAACATTAACACATCAATTGAGCCAGGGTGATGTATCTGATAGTGAAAAAGTCTTTTTATATTTTGGTATATCTAGGAGAGAAGATCATAGTAGAAGAATGTGGATAGATACTTACTAAAGGATTTGTTTTGTGGATATTTAAATGAAAATGAAAGTAGTAAGAGATTTATAGGATATAATCTGAATTGGCTACAAAAGTGGATCTTGTAGCCAGTTGCTAACAATACTTTTGAAAAAAGAAGCATACAGAGTATGTCTCAATAAAGAGCTAATTAGTGACTTGTCTGGCATCCACTGATTACTCTGGCTTGCACTGAGTGACACTACTGTATGGAGAGTTTTGTCTGTTTTAATAAAAGTTATGAGCAAGCATAAGAACAGGTGATCATGTGGTGTTTAGTGATTTATTACAATATAATACTAAATGACATCTTACAATGCATTTTTTGCTTCATGTTGCAAAATAATTATCATTTAGGATTTACATAGATCATCAATGAGAAACTGCAAGTAACACTAGAAGGCAGCACATAGTCATTAAAATGAAAAAAGAAGGAATGTAGGGGAGAGAGAGATAGTATTACTAGATGATGAGGGAATAGATTGTAGCTCTAGAGAAGATTTAGAGATAATCTTAAATAGATATGTAATGAATATAGAAAAGATGTTAGATGTGAATGATAGAGTGATAGAAAACATGAAAGCATATAGTAATGGGAATATTAGGTTTTCAGAAAATGAACTGAATGAGGTAGAGAAGAAATTGAAAAGTGGAAAGGCAAGAGGTTTAGATGGACGGGCAGCAGAGATGGTAATGAATTTAGGATATAGGGCAAAAGTAAAGTTATTATCTTGTTTTAATAAAATGGCACAGAATAGAGTTTTCCCAAGTAGTTGGAGTAATACAAGAGTAAGATTATTATTTAAAGGAAAGGGTAAGGATCATAGAAAGTTGAATAATTATAGACCAATAACGGTAACATCAGTTTATATAAAGTTTTTTCATATATGGTGGCTAGAAGTGTTGTAACATGAATGGAAGGGAATAATATAGTGGGGGAAATGCAAGGAGGTTTTAGATTAGATAGGTGTATAGGAGATAGTTTATTTGTAGTTACACAACTTATGGATATGAGTAGGAATTTAGGTAAACAGTTATATATGAGTTTTATAGATATAGAGAAGGCATATGATAGAGTAGATAGAAATAGATTATGGATAAGTTTAGCAAATTTGGGAATGGATGAAGCTTTAATAGATATTATTAAGAAATTATGTGAAAATAATTATTATATATATATATCAATTAGTGAATATAGAATCAGTTAAAGTTAAAAATGGGGTGGGGCTAAGGCAAGGATGCTCTATGTTACCTATTTTGTTTGTGTTGTATTTGAGTGAAATGGAAAAAGCAATAGAAAGATTAGGAAGAGGTATAGAGATACCATTAATAGGTAGTAAGGGAGTATATATTTTGTCAGGTCTTTTTTTTTTGCAGATTATATATTTTTGTGTGCAGAAAGAAGAGAAGATATGGAAGATATGTTGAGGACATGTGCAAGGGTTGGTAAAGAGATGGGGATTAAATTTAGTGAAGAAAAATCAAATATAATGATGGTTAATACTGGGAAAGAGAAGATGTAGATTTTTTATTGGGAGATATTAAGTTAAGTGTGGTGAGTAGATATAGTTATTTGGGAATTATTTTAAATAATCAGAAAAATTATTTGGATGAATGGGAGAAAAAATTGATAAATGAAGCAAAGAAAAAAAAAGGGATTGATAAAGAAATTAACAGTGTTTTCATATAATAAATATGATGTAGTTAGAATTATATGGAAAGGAGTTGCAGTAGCAGGGTTAACATAAGGTAATGATGCATTATATGTTAGTGAAGAGGTATTAAATTACTTAGAAAAAGTTCAAAGGGAAGTTGGAAGACATGCATTGGATGCAGATGTATGGACAGCAAGAGAGGCAATTCAAGGAGAAATGGGATGATCAAGTTTTCATATGAGAGATGCAAAAAGTAAAATGAAAATGTTTGGTAGATTGCAGTTTATGGATAATAAAAGAATAGCTAAAATAGTATTTAATTGGGTTATGAGTAAAGGGCAGGTAACAAGATGGGTGAGAAAGGTAATGCGGTATGCAAAAGATTTGGATAAAGAATTTATATCAGTATTTTGTACAAAAGATGGGATGATTGTATTAAGAGAATTGTTGAGTGTTGTAGTAGTAAAGAATGGGATAAAAGAATAGATTTATTAATAAAGAATAGGGAGTTAGAGATGTTGGAGAAATAGTATGGAGAGTAAAAAAAGTTTAAATATATGATAATAGTAAGGAAAGTAGTTTATTATTTAAGGCTCGAATGGGATTTTTAGCTACAAGAGAATATACATGTAAATGGAAAAGAATGGGTGATTTATTTTGTAAAGAAGGAATAAAAAATATTAGACATTTGTTAATTGAATGTAAATGTTTGAAAACAGAAAGGGCACATATAATGAAGTTATGGGGAAATAAATATGAAAAAAGTGATTATACAGAAAGTAGATTATTGGTTTTTATGCTGGGTTTGGAAAAAGATAAGGGGGATTTAGATATAAAGGCTGTAGAGTTGACAAAGATTATGTTGTGAAAATGGGATGGAGCAGAATATGGGAAAAATTAGACTGGGGAATGTAAAATTAAGTAGCTAACAAGTTTTTTTTTGGTATAATTGCTGAGAGATTCTTGACTTCGTTTAAGGAGTAGCTACAGTACATCACATCACATCACATAATATCAAAAAGTTAAAATGAAGTTATGGAAGAATAAATATGAAAAAAGTGATTATACAGAAAGTGAATCGTTTTTTATCCTGGGTTTGGGAAAAGATAAGGGCGATTTAGATATAGGTTATAGAGTTGATAAAGATTATGTCGTGGAAATGGGTAGAGCAGATTATAGGAAAATTTCAGAGCAGAGAATGAAAAATAAAGTGGCTAACAGGTTTATCTGGACATAATTGCTGAGTTATTCTTGACATCATTTAAGGAGAAGCCACATTACATCACATTAAAAAGTAAAAAGAGCTAATTAGTGACTTGTCTCTCCAAGCTTCCTACAATGCCACTTCTGAATCATGCATATTTTACATAGCAACAAAGTTTAGCTATTGATAATAAAAATTTTAAAATACAATCACATCTGGCTCATAAGTTATGACATAAAATGCTTGAAATGATTCCAGCTATGAATGGCAGAGAAATGGGAAGAATGTCTTCAACATTTTAAATAATTTGTAATCACATGGACTTCATTAAATATAGTTTACAAAGATACAAACCCATTGTCACATTTATTATCCTTGATGCATTACTAAAGAGTTGGATAGATGAATGGATAAATAGATAGATATGGATGGATAGACAGATGTATATATAGATAGAGAGAAATAGATGGATAGACTGTGGATAGATTTATGGGTGGATGATTGGGTGGATATATATAGATGGATGGACAGATATGTAAAAATGGATGAATAGATGGATGATACATAGATAGAATGAATGATAGATGGAAGATAAATGGATGGAGAGATGAATGGATAGATGAATGAATTGTTGGATGGATGGATAGATGAAAGATTTTTATTGTGATTAGCCAACGGCTGTCACCTTTTTACTGGTGTACATAGTGCACATCTCTATTTCATACTTAATCTAATCTTGAGTCAATATTGTGAGATCATAACCCTCAACTCTATAAGCAAATCAATCAATTTTTACATTATTTAGGCAAGCAAATCATTCTAATCTTGAATCAAACTAATAACTCCTGAATTTTCATATTTTAAAATCATCTCTATACAAATAAAGCCATGTTATTCATGTGTTTTCTCTAAAATCATGAGAAAGCAATAAGGTTACTGTTATGTGAAGTGGATTACATTTGTCAAATGAAGTTATGAGCAAGATACAAAAGTCGTGTGGTATTTATGGAAGAAATTATCATTACTTCTGAGAGAACAAAGGTAACTTAAATTAGGGTATCATAAATAGACATGTACGTTAAATAATTTTGGCTTTCTTTCATTTCGTCATGAAATAGAAATTTTTTTTTGTATTGTTAATGAATAACCTTTTGCATTTGCTTTGTACATTTCTAATGACATGTTAATATTGTTAGCTGTCAATTGTTTTAATAACATAGATCTAAACAACTCATGAGGGGGTTGGAAATGACATAATTATAGCATTATAGCAAGCCTACAGTAGATATCTTTAAAGTAAAGTGAAGCAAAATTGATTTTGTAAGGGTGCAGCATTTAGACTCATGATGAAGTATTCAAGAGCAGATGTTATTTAAACTTTTTTGTATGTCTGACAAGAATAGTTGATATGATAATGAATAGTTGAATTTTTGATATGATAATGAATGACATTGCTATAAGAGACAGTAGAATGCAGTATAGAAAATAAGAGGGCTTTATTGTATTACATTTATATAGATCATTTTCACTAAATGCAAAAAAAATATCAGATGATAGCAAATAGTCATTAAGATAAAAATGTATTACAATATAAAGTTAAATGATATATTAGAATGCATTTTGCTTCATGTTGCAAATAATTGTCATTTAGGATTAATATAGATTATCAATGAGAAAACAAAAATAACACTAAATGGCAGCACATAGTCATATAATGAAGTTATGGAAGAATAAATATGAAAAAAGTGATTATACAGAAAGTGAATTATTGGTTTTTATGCTGGGTTTGGAAAATATAAAGAGGATTTAGATATAAAAGTTATATAGTTGACAAAGATTATGTTGTAAAAATGGGATGGAGCAGAATATGGGAAAAATTAGAGTGGGAATAGAAAATAAAGTGGCTAACAGGTTTATCTGGGTGTAATTGCTGATATATTTTTGACTTCATTTAAGGAGAATCCACAATACATTATGTCACATCACCTCAAAAAAGTACAAAGTGAAATAGGAAGACATGCATTAGATGCAAGGGTGTGGATGGCAAATGAGGCAATTCATGGAGAAATGGGATGGTCAAGTTTTTATATGAGAGATGCAAAAAACAAAATGAAAATATTTGGATGATTGCATTTTACAGATAATAATAGAATAGACAAAAATAGTATTTAATTGAGTTATGAGTTAAAGGCAAGCAATAAGATGGGTGAGAAAGGTAGTAAGGTATGCAGAAGATTTGGATAAAGAATTTATGTCAATACATTTATAAAAAAGATGGGATGATTGTGTTAGGAGAATTGTTGATAGTTATATTGATAACAAATGGGATAGAAAAAATAGATACATTAATAAAGAATAGAGAGTTGGAGAGATGGAAAATTATTATGGAAAGTAAAAAGAGTTTAAATATATTTATAGAAGTAAACATAATATTGGGTGTGAGTTAATTTATCATAATAGCAAGAAAAGTAGTTTACTATTTAAGATGCGAACAGGATGTTTACCAACAAGGGAATATACCCATAAACAGAAAAATGTGGGTGATTTATAAAGTCTGCAAGTTGAGTAAGGAAGTCAGAAAATATTTGACATCTGTTAATTGAATGTAAATACCTGAAAGCAGAAAGGGTACAAATAATGAAGTTGTGAAAGAATAAATATGAACAAAGTGAGTATACAGAAAGTGGGTTATTGATTTTTATGCTTGGTTTGGGAAAAGATAAGGGGGATTTAGATATGAAGGCCATGGAGTTGACAAAGATTATGTTATGGAAATGGGATGGAACAAGCTAGAGAAGAATTTGGGAGAACTTACAATAGTGAATGGAAAGGAAAGATAAAGTGGCAAACAGGTTTCTCTGGGATTAGTGTCTGAAAGATTCCTGACTCTGTATTACAGTGCATCACCACATCACATTAAAGGTATTACAATAATATTACAAGAAATCAGAAAATGTACTTTGCTATATTTAGCAAAATAATTGTCATTTGTGTATTTTTCTCTTAAAATTGATACCCTTCACAGATTGACACAGTTGGTAGAGTGTCCACTTTGGGAGTGGAAACTCCTAGGATTGAATCTGGCACTCAAACTTCTTATGCACTCTTAAGAAATAGGGTCATTAAATGTGATAATATCTTGGACTCTTTTCATCATGTATCATTAAATGTCGAATGTCTAGAAAATTTTAAACTTTATTTAAACTTTTCCAAATACAAACAACTTATTAGTAATAACACACAAATAGACAACACATGTTAACAATTACATAATCTTTTGAGTAATGTTATTCTCCACTCATCTTCAGATATTGTTGGCCTGACTAGTGACAATATTAACATAGGAGTTGAACTTACACCTGTAGATTCTTGAATATTAAATTGTAAGGCAAAATTTTAAGGCACCAACTGACCTAATCTATCAAAGGCTCAATTGGTCAGAGTATGACCTTAAAATATGAGAATCTAAAGGTGTAAGTTTGATTCCTATGCTAATACTGTCACTGGTCAGGCCAGTAACACCTGAAGAAGTGTGGAGAATAATACTACTCAAAACAATGTAATTACTAAACTGTGTTGTCTATTTGTGTGTTATTACTAACAAGTTGTTTGTATTTAAAATGTTTAAATAAGGTTTAATATTTTTCTCTATATTGAACATTTAATGATAGATGACAAGTAATTTAATATATATCTCAACTAATATACCATCACCACAAACCTTCAGGCAAATAAAGCCATTAGTATTTTTCATATATAAAATTGATCTTTTAACACATAAATAATATATATGAATTGCTATTAAATGTGGAAAACAGTGTCATAAAGATTTAAGCATTACAAAAACTGGTATGAATAAACAAAACTATGATAAAACTGTAAAAGTTTATAGAAATAAATATGAGACATTTAAAAATCTGCACATGTAAATACCACAATTTATTAAACTAAATGTCTTGAGATCAATGAATTAATAATGGGGGGGGTGATTGTATGGAAGAGCCATTAATTAAAGGTTTTGATATATTGAATTACTAGAATGAATTAATAGTGTTGAGAAGGTAGTCTTACTGGTAAAGATAATAAAATGTAATATAATGGCTTTCTACAAAATAATTAATATTCATGGTTGATTGTGATGTCAACATAATATGAAATGATGAAGGCATAAATAAACACCAAACAATTTAAATGCAGTGTAATGATTGTTGACCTACTTACAAGATAAAATTAATAAATCCTCTTTTTATTTCATTCTTTATATTTTATTTTTTTACATAGACAAATCTTACAGATTCAACTGTCGAGAAATCTTCTTTAGAATTTTTAAGAACATATTAAACTGGAAAACAGCCTTACCTTGTGTGACAATATCATGAATGGTATCAAACTGTCAACATGGTGTTGGATATTTCTAATTCGACCGAAGAGAAAAAATAGTTCTTGAAGCGCATGCATAGTGAAAGAACATAATCTAAGTTTACAGACTGGTGGATGACTGCAGTACTATAAAATTGAAATAAGGAAGTGCTGATAAAATCCAAAAACAATGAAAAATAGGATACTGGTGTAGACACTGTAATATGGAAGTTTGTCAGCTGTGTTTGTTTTAATTACTCATTTATATATGTGTTAAAAATATCTTTGAAACAACATGGCTGATTTCAAGCTATTGTATATAATATTTCCTTTTGGTTTATTTTTTAATGTAATTATGAAAAAACAAAAGAAAATACACAAAACTACAAATGATTGTAATTAAATGAAATTTAATATAGGTGCAAAATGAAAAAGGTGAATGAAAGTAGAATAAATGTGTGTCACAAATGTACATTTTTCATGTCATCAGGGAGAAATCTTTAATAGTGTCCATACTTTTGTGGAATCTGTAATCTGAATGTTCACCAGACATTTTGAAAAATCTGCATTATGTTTTCCTATCATTGGAACATTTCAAATTTAAATTGTTTTGGATAAATGTTCACACACACAAAACTAACATCGAAGCTCAACTAAAGAATTACGGCAATCATAAATGCACCCAATAAAAACAACAATATTCCCAATGTGTTTACATTTGTACACTCTTATATACATAAAAAAATATTAATTATATGTTGTGAAATTAAATTTATAAGCCATTTAGTAATATTTTTTAAAATTAATAATAGTTTATAATTCATTTTTTTAATGTTGTTAAATCTTAATATGTAACACATGTTTGGTATAATATTTTTGAGAAATAAATATAAACAAATATTTGAGGCCCCTGAAAATGGATAATTAAAACAAACATGGCTGACGAACTTCCATATTACAGCTTCTACAAAGGTACCAAAATAGCATGTCTAAATATTCAAAAATGATTTAAAAATTGTGATATGTCTTTTTGTTCTTTTGTTGGCCACTCTGAATAATCCCTTTTCAAAACAACAATGCTAAAACAAATGATGTCAAATCTTGAAATATTAAGTTTTATTTGTTTAAAGAAGAGTTCTTTCATATTTCTTATAAGTTACTGTAATTTTACATTAGTAAAAAATGTAGCAAAATATTTTACTGAGATAACAACTACATTTAAAGCAAAAAAACAATAATAGTATTATTACAGCAACCAATCACTTATAAATTCCTTGTGCCCCTACTTATTCCTTTTATTAAATGACCATCATTAAAACTAAAGGTGAACAATGATCAGATGTCTGTGAGTGAATAAAATTTCCTGGTACTTGGGAGTTTTCAATTAAACCACGATGGCAGCCTGTGTTTTTGATAAAACAGGCAAAACTCTCCATACAGTATTTTTGTTAAATATATAGTTTTAGGGGCACCCAAAAGTGTTTATAAAAAATTCCAGCTAGGAAACGTATTTAATAATTACATTTTATTTTTTATTATTGTTATTTTTAAAATAGAAATCATTCTTTTTGGATTATCATTAACAGAAAAATGAAATATATATATATAGATCCAATATTTACATTGTATTCATCATGTCAGAGGCATGCAATAATATCATGACCATTGATGCACAGTTTTTAGGAGGGCAGATTCCCATACCTTATCATGTTCTGTGACAGGAAATTCCCAAATTTTTATCAATATGAAAATTTATTAAAAAAACTGCTGACGAAAAGAAGCACTGAATGGAACCAAAGTATGACAACGTTAATAGCGTCATATCGCTTTCCGTGTTGTTTAATTTAAGTAAAAACAAAATTGAAATAAAGCTTCTTAATAAAATTTATTAGATTTTACTCCTTTTTAAAAAATTTGACAATCAATTTATTAATTGTGTTTTAATTTAACAATTAAAACATCATCGGTAGATTATAGGCCTTCAAAACTATCAATTTTTTAAAAATATGGGCTGCCACCTTAATTTACTTGACAACTCACAAGTATTAATTTTCTTTACCAGCTATAAGGGCTTCAGTATGTTGCAATTATATGCACACTTTCTAAAACAAATTATCCTGAGATTTAAATCCTCAAGCTGATCAATATTGGAGGACAAGTTGGTAACCAATTGTCTAAATAAAAATTAAGTTTGTTTCAAAAGTTTCAGCTATATAAATAAACCTTTAAGCTCCAATCTGATTTGAATCTTTAATCAAGAGCGCAGAAGGCAAGTACGCCGCAATGTCTTATTAATAGTAAATAAACTTATATTGCATTTCATTTGCACAAATTTTTTTTTATATATAAACATAAATATGTATAAAACCGAGACAATATTTTCACCACATGATACAACAGGAAATCTATTATTTACTTTCTCAGTGGTGGTAAACAAACTAGCGTAAAAATGCCGAATGATTTTGTAATATTTAAAAATCTTTTTCTTTTTAACTTTTTTTTTTAGTATTTTATCTAAATTTAAATTTTTAAAACAAACAGAAAAAAAAAAACATTTTCCTACAGATTAAAAGAAAAAACAATAAAAATAATGGAATCATTTGTCAAAATTATATGAGTTAAGAGCTAAACGTCTGTTATGAAGCTAAATATCGAGTGATAAGCAGGACATATTTTATTAACAGTATTAAAAAAGAAAACAGCTAAGTTCTTCGCTGGAGAAGCACTTGAAATCCATCAAAGAAAACTAAATCTTATTTTCTTCTTTTTTAACGTCTTAATGAGATTTCTCAACAAAAATGAAAACAATACATTTTCACATTGAATTAATGTTCTATTTCAACATTAGAGACATAAATATACATGTTGTTGCGTCTGGATTCAAATACAAATGTAATTAGTACGTGTAACAGTTTTTTAATAATAAATATAGTAACAATAGTTTAGGTTCAATAGTTTGCTTTCATCTGCAAGTCGAAACATAACGGTTTTTTGTAGCTTTTAAGTAAATAAAAGTATCCGAATAAATAAATTATCGATTTGATTTACTACTCGAGGGTTCATAAAAAGTTTGAGCATTGGAAGTCCTGGAACAATATATTCCCGAGTCTGAGACTGTGCAAAATATCTAGGATAGCTTTTATATCAGAAGTATTTAGTTGCAATGGCTTGCTACAAGGGGGGTTAGCCAGGGATGGACGTCAGCCTGAGAAGAAAGAGCTACTAAAAGTATAACTAATATATATAGGGTATATGAGCACAGACTTTCACTTGACTCACCACTCTCCACCCTATCACATAACACTGATACATTTGAACACATATATGTTGAAAAGATAAATAATCACCAATATACGTATTTCATGCTAAATCAGCAATTATCAGTTGGTCCAGATTATCATTTCTACACATATATGCAATAAGTGCTCAGATATATATTAAGATAGCCAATCCTCACACTTTAATGGACAGGCTTCAATCTACTCCACCCTCCAACTCTTCAACCGTCCATCCAATTGAAAATCTGATAATGGAACACTCAAAGGCCACCCTGAGGCCGAGATTCTTGTCACACCCATCTTAACCTAAGGGTAATCTGACCCCTCATACACATGACATAATCCATTTAATACAAGGGATGGGCAGACATCTCTACTATATAATAACTGAATCATGCAAGCTTATTATATACCTGTGTTTATATATGTAATATATAGGGTATATGAGCACAGACTTTCACATGACCCACCATTCTCCACCCTCTCACATAACCCTGATACACTTGAACACGTATATGTTGAAAAGATAAATAATCACCAAAATCCATATTTCATGCTAAACCAGCAATCATCTGTTGGTTCAGATTACCATCTGCTATAAGTGCTCAGATATATATTATGATAGCCAAACCTCATACTTTAATGGACAGGCTTCAATCTACCACATACTTCAACTCTTCAACCATCCATCCAATCTGGACCAACAGATGATTGCTGGTTTAGCATGAAATATGGATATTGGTGATTATTTATCTTTTCAACATATATGTGTTCAAGTGTATCAGTGTTATGTGAGAGGGTGGAGAATGGTGGGTCATGTGAAAGTCTGTGCTCATATACCCTATATATTACATATATAAACACAGGTATATAATAAGCCTGCATACTCCAACTCTTCAACCATCCATCCAATCTGGACCAACAGATGATTCCTGGTTTAGCATGAAATATGGATATTGGTGATTATTTATCTTTTCAACATATATGTGTTCAAGTGTATCAGTGTTATGAAATAGTATGGAGAGTGGTGGGTCATGTGAAAGTTTGTGCTCATACATCCTACATATTACATATGTAAACACAGGTATATAATAAGCCTGTGTGCTTCAGTTATTAAAAGTATAACTGTAAATTTTTAAAATTTGAATTTGGTAGTTGAAGTTAGGAGATACAAAAAGTTCTGAAGAAGATTTCTGGGGCAATCGAAACTGTAAATTGTAAAAGAGGGTGGTAAATAAAGCATTGTGTAACAGTAGATGATTTAGTATTATAAGATAGAAAACTTAATAAATAGATGTTTTGGTGCAGCATTAGTAGGGTGCAACTCCCAAATTCTGCTCAATTGCCATTTTCATATTATTGTTTACTGTCAGTTTATTTCCATACATGCTTAACACCATGTTGTTTCATGATTTAAATAAATGGTTTGGCTTTTCATTGTCACATGATAATGATCATTATAGAAGTGTCATCATATTTATTTGGTGACAGCAGACATCCATGTAAACATAGATTACAAGTCTTTTCATTGCAATTTGTTAGTGTATTTTAGAGGTTGCAGTGTTTCTACTGATAATCCCTTTAGTTAATGGTTTAATCTTTTCATTTGTTTTTTTCAATTCTGTCATTGTCAGGAGAGCAATTTGGACCAATTATATATATATTGCCTATAATCTTATAGATCCAACAATTTTATATAAGAGCAGTTAATTTCACTCTATTCATATCATCAGTGCCATCTATTGTAAGCTTGAATTATTAATTGATACCTGATAGTATAGTGCCATAAAGTTATCATTTCATGCCTAGTTTATATATCAATGCAAATTGGTTGCATAGGATTCAACAGCTTATCTTTTTTTAAATTTCAGGTTTTTTTACTTGAATAATCTTAACTTGTTCAGTTCCCAACTGTTCTATTTTTTATTTAGCAAATTCTAAAGACAACTTCATTTATATTTTGAAACCTTTTATTTTTACAATTGATCTTTTCTTCTATATCATATATTAACAATTATCACATTATTTATTACAAATAAAAGCTTTTAAATGATAGGCATTCTAAAAGTTAATATTTGAACTTTGAAAAATAGAAAAATAAAGTACTAAATGGGATTCTTAACTATAACAATGACACTTTTATTATTGGATGATATTATTATGTCTATTCATTAAAATTGTAGAATGAAATATTTTTTACTTAAATTTCATTTTTAAAATAGAAACTAATTTTAATTGAGACATTGTAAAAGAATGGAAATATGCTTTAACCTTCAAAATTAAATTAATATATTAAAATTTTGCAAAAAGTGTCAGTATATCTCTGCTATCTGGAACCATTTGATTTCTGCCACAACGGGCAGATAACTGTTAGGAAACCAATTTTTATGGGGATATTGACTTTTTTCCAACAAATGGATATTCTGTAATTCCAGGATATACATAACCCAATGTAGAGCTCCATTTCATCATTTATTTTCTACAGCATCCTAGCTAGCAGTATGTCTTTCTTTTGCTAGAATGACATGACATTTCTTTTGGAAGAATGCAGAATGAATAAATTCATTTTGAATAGTGGGTAGGAATGAACAAAGCTAAGGAAATGAATTATTATTTTTTTTTACATGCCAATATTTCCCTGCCTTTTTAAACTATTATTTGTTTACACATTTTCATGTAAAATATTAATGTGTATATTAAATTCTGCAGTCAGAATTGAAAATCATATTGTTTCAGATATTGATAACAGGTATGTAGCAGCATTTGAAGACATATTTGGGCTATTTGCAGTCCAGAAATAAAATGACAAACAAATATAAAAAATCAAGTGATTCAGATAACAGAAAAGTAATGACATTTCTTTGCTGACATTTATGAAGGCCATTCTTGTTATCCAGTAAAAACAGCTTCCAGTTTGCTGAAATTATATTTTATGACTTGTCTTTTTTAAAAACAAATATTTTCAAATAAAACTGAGTTGTAATTACATAGTTATGTTTAAATATTGACTATTTCCATCATCTAATATAAATATTGAATGTCTTTGGAAAATTTAACTATATTAAGTAAATAATGAGATATTATTTTATATAGCGTTATATTTTTATGTAATAGTAATATTAGCAATTAAGCCAATACACATGTGCTTTAAAGATAAATTATAAATGAATACTCTTTTTCCAGACACGAGATATAATATTTTAGAAAGAATGGAATGAATCCATCCATTCTTTCGACCCAAATGTTTATGTATGGGCGAATCTTAAGTATGTGGAATTAAGAGTGTGAAGGTGTTACACAATCACTTTAAATTACATTTATGTTTGAATGAATTTCAACTAAAGAATGACAGTTCGTAAATTGTAAAGATTTCACAAGTGTCATTCGTTCAAACATAACAAATGTAATTTAAAGTGATCATGTAACACCTTCACGCTCTTAATTCCACAGACTTAAAATTTGCCCATACATAAATGTTTGGGTCAAAAGAATGGGTGGATTCATTTCATTCTTTCTAAAATACTATATCTTGTGTCTGGAAAAAGAGTATTCATTCATAATTTACCTTTAAAGTGCATGTGCATTAGCTTAATCGCTAATATTACTATATTAAGTAAAGTTAATTTTTTTAAAGATATTCAATACATAATATTAGAGGATGCAAATAGTCCAATATATAAACACAACCAAAATACCATCATCACAAACATTCAAGAAAACAATAATTCCATAGTACTTTTGTTTAAATATTTTATAAATATATTGCATAAATATGCTTAATATTTAAATAAATTGCTGAAAATTATAATTTTTCTTTTCAAAATACTAATACAAACATACACTTAGAATTACCTTCAGACTAAATAATCTATCAATCATACATTGCCAGATTGTTTCAAAATCCAAATATTCAAAGTTTGTATGAGGTTTGCATAATACTGACATTTTCAGATATTTTTTTGGAACTAATCATTTTATTTAATGTTTCAAAGCAAGAAAAAAAGTGCATGTGAAAAACTAACATTATAAATAACTACAAAATGGTGAAGGAAAGCCAAAAATAATGACAGCACCATTGTAAGGTCACAAATGCCTAAAACCTATGAGAAAGTTGTTGATTTTTCTTGAACCTTTTAATATACAAAGTAATACAATATTAAAATTGTTCATCACCTATTGAGGGGTTTTTGCAAGATTTATTTTTAAATACATACATTATATCATATATATTTTTATTGTAAAATTTTAATGCAAAAAATATCATAGATGGACAGAAAACTGAACATTCAGTAAGATCAAAAGGCTTTAGGTCTGTCTTGATGATTGTCCTTTTCTGTTTCTGATGTCATTAACTTTTATGACATTATTTAAAAAAATAGTTTGAATAACTATAAATGTGATTATTTATGGATGTATTAAAATTCAAAATTATTTTTATACAATAATTGTGTAGTAATTATTGCAAATCAAGAAAATAAATTATTAATGTTTATTTTAAATGGAAATATTTTTTTAAAAAAGAGAATGTCATATTTTTGAACATTGCAAATGTACCCTGAAGGTATATACAAATTCAGTTAACCCATAATCAGTGTAATTAGTAACAGCCTGTGTGAAAATATTGTAATTTTGTAAGCACTTAAAAAGTTTAAACCTTTAAATCATAATTTAATAGATTTAAAAGAAATAAATATTTATTCTTTCACATTTTAAAACCAATGTCATATGAAGAAGATTTTGTTGATTTTTAACCATGAAAATAATCTTCTCAGTTATGATGATGTAATGGCTTTTTGTTTTGATTGTAATCTCATTTTTTTAATATTTTCAGAAATCAAATGTGAACATTTAGAATTTACTTCATTTATAAACAAAAACATCTTTCAAATTAAGTTAAATTTAATATATTCTGATAAGTAATATGGGTTTAATCTTAAACTTAATATTAGATGTGCACAGTCATTGAAAATATAAAAAGGATCACTTTGTGAGAGGGGCAAAGAAATAAATGAGTTGATGCTAGATATATAGTGCATTAATTTTAACTTTGAATCATAAGTTTTCATTGATGAAAGCAAAATAAAGAAAATTATCTAAGATTGTGAATCTTCACCATATGGTTTCCATAGATTACGTGAATTCTATATTAAGATTAAAAAAAATTTCTTTAAGCATATATTAAAGAAAGCCTAAGAAACTCTGTGATGTTTTGTTTATTTACACCTATGAGATTAACAATCAATCCTTAAGCTATCAAAAATCTCTATCTCTAGTCAAGGCAACCTTCTTTAAAAATAAAGGTGTTGTCTTGCATTGGTGGTCGAGAGGTCAGCGCGACTGCCTTGCACTTGCAGGTAGTTGCCCAGGTTGTGGGTTCGCATCCCGGCTGATGCTATGACACTTAAAAAAAATAAAGGTGTTATCTTTAATAGGTTTATAAATATAGATGATAACAATCAACCTTTAAGCTATTAACAATCGCAACCTGTATTCAAAGCAATGTCCCTTAAGAATAATGGTGGTATTTTTATTTCTCTTAGTAAATG
This sequence comes from Epiperipatus broadwayi, assembly GCA_028023455.1. NCBI lineage: Eukaryota > Metazoa > Onychophora > Udeonychophora > Euonychophora > Peripatidae > Epiperipatus > Epiperipatus broadwayi. The sequence goes on from JAQFVV010013252.1 coordinate 50,652, forward strand.
TATAAGCTTATTTACAAAGCAATTATTTCCATAACAGCAATACACAAGTTAACTTCAGGGAGCTATTTTAACAAAAACGTGTAAATAATGCTCATATACTCACATCAGTGCTAATTTATCAATCAGGCAAAAGACGTATATGTGATAAATAATAATTTACAATGCTAAATATTTAAATGTAATGCATTGAGGTTAATTTATTGCAACTATTTTTTTAAATATAACTGAACAGTCCTCCAGCTTCAGCAAATATAATGGATTTTTAAAGTTAAAAAGATAGCTCTTTAACTTTGTCCTCTTTCATATATCAGAATTTTTTACATTGCTTTTGCTAGAAGGTTTGATTTTTTTAAACAATTAGAAATTTATTGCTAATTGTTTTTATATCTGATTGACATATATATGGTACAAACATGAAATATCTTTCATTTTTATTTTACCTGCGATGTATTTAATTCTGATATTACATAATAAATAATTTACAGTGATACATATTTAGATATAATATTTTGAGATTAGCTCATGACAATGCTTTAATGTTTAAAGAGACTTGTTATTGTTTTAATAGATAGTGTAAGCACAAGTATTATGGTCATGTAATGTTTTAGTAATTTAATACCAATCTTGTCAAAGGATGATGGTGACTGTTGTTATTCAAAAACCAAAGGTACTGCACTATATAGATACTGAACTGGGTTCAGATCTGTAAGAATATATAGGCATGTAAGCTTAAATTGAAAACATTATGATTTCATCTTAGGCTTATATCTTTATAATTAATATGTAAACGATGGCTGCTGGATGGTTGCATTGAATTCTAAAATCTAGGTGCAGCTCTGTCAGTTACAAGACTCCTCACTGATGAAGGCAACAAGCTAGATAGTAGTCTGGGATTTTGGATTAATAGGCACTAGATAAGTATTTTAATGAACAAACCACATAGTATACATTAATTGCTATGGTTTTCACTTATCAGCACTACTGTTTGGAGAGAGTTGCAACTGTTTTAACAGATTGTGTAAGCATAAGAATTGGTGATCATGTGACATTCTGTTTTAATAAGTTTTATCAATGTCAACTTCTAGATATGTGGTCTAAAATAAAGACAGTAACCAAAATTCAAGAAGGGGCATGATATTTGTTACTACTTTCTAATTTGCAAAAGACCATGATGATAATTTGAAGTGGAAAAACATTTTTTATGTTGGACATTAATTCAAAACATTATTTAATTATTAAATTTTGGGAATATTTACCAATGTTGAAATAGATGCAAATGTTATTTATGGTCTGTGAAGGTTAGTAGTCAGCTTAAATTTATAAAAAAATACTTTGGTACTGGTGGAGATAGTGTAGTGCCACCAGCGCCACAAAGCGGGCAGCTTTGGTGCCAGCTAGCTGGTGGAATGTTCCTGTGCTTAATGCATGGTAAACAGCCCCACCTAGTGGCAGGAGAAAGCATTGCTGCTTTTGGGCCCCTACTGTGGATATTTCTGTGAGTTTATGCAGAAATGACGTCTCTAGCAGTGGCAGTACGCTATCTTCACCAGTATCAATACTTTTATATGGATTACATGAATTTATATTCTTTTTTATAAATATTAAATAATTATTTTTTTGAAGCTAAGCAAAACAAATTGTAATAATAAAAAAATATATAATGACTTCTGCTGTTTTGATAAATGTTATATATTGGAATTTTTTAGCAATTCCACACTGTTAATATTTTATAATTATTAATTACTTTTAAAACACTTTTACCTTCCAGAAATATTAAATAATTATTTTCTTAAAAGTTGAATAAAGAAATATTGCTGTAGGTAAGTATAAAATTAAAAATAATATAGAGATTCTAGTTTAAACTATTTATGTAATAATAAGCTTTAGATATGTATACTATAAGAATCCTTTACAAGTTAGACTTAGAGGCATTTTAATGAACTTGCCTAAAGAATATTGCATCAAAGAATATTAATAATCAGATAAAAATAAATTCATTTTCATCAAGTCTTCATGCATTTATCTAGCTTCTAGATCAATCATTGATATTTCTTGATGTAAAAACATTCTATTACCAACAGTCTTAGCTTTACTCATGACTTTGATAATGATGCAGATTACATTTTTATGAATTTTAACATTACTTTAAACAAGCAATGGTTATTAAATATATAGCACTAAGATTATAAGCTAATATTTATAAAGTAAAAAATTTCAAATATGCATACAATAAAAGTTCATTATGTTAGACATCTTAGAGCCAAGACAATGACTTGCATATTATTAGATTGTACAGCAATATGAGTGAGTACCAAGTGCAAGTTTATTAAAAAGTCTTAAAAAGTTTGATTTAAAGAATTATTTGAAAATAATTTCACAAAAATTATATATATATATATTTGCCCATTTCAATTTAGCCTGTGGATAAATTGCCATAAAGCGCATAAAATAAAAATAGAAAAAAAATAGCATCACATTTTCTTGTATAGGAAGGAAAGCTGTATGGCACCCAAGTTTAAACCCTACATGATCAAGTCTCCAAAAGCTCAGGACAGAAAGAGAGAGAGGTAAATATATATGCTCTTTGTTTGTTTTGTAGGGATAAAAACCAAAAGAATAGGATGTACCTTGACTTATTTCATAGTTGTCTTAAAAAGTTAGGATTGGAACACATATAGATATATGTCTGTGAACACAAACTATTAAATCTCTGGAAGGTTTGAAGATGTGTTGTACATTAAAACGAGTATTAATTGCATTAATATCAAAAGACATTTCATTAATATCTATTCTACATATTGATTATAGCATGAGTTTTGTTGATAAGTTTAATAAGTACTGTTATCAAATAATCCCAGAAACTACTAAAATTCTAATATGACATAACTGTACATACAAAACAGTAATTGTTTAACCAATTGAAACATTTATAGTTCTATAAAAAAGAATATTTATCAATTTAATCAAACAGTAGCAAATAATCTTAAACTGCTATTTAAAATTTTGTGCCGGATGAAGTAATAAACTGCTCAAGTACATGGTAGTGTCTTTTTCACTGCAAGTATTTCTAGAAGTGGTAGTAGCCTTTGGGATAACTCTACTATTAAAATAAAACATCAAGAGTCACACAAAAAGTGATTTAAAAAAATAATAAAAAATATTAGAGAGTTACATTTGGTTGCACATTTATGCAATCATGAAAAAAGATGGAAAAAATTAATTGGATAAATAAAATGATAGATTAGAAAATTTTGAAAAGAGAAAATGTAAAAAAGATGACTGCTTGAGTAAATTAGAGATACAAAGATAAACTGGATTGGATACATCTAAAAAAAATAGTTTAATGAAAAATGTATTGGAGAGAATGATGAATGGAAACAAGAAGAAATGTCAAAAGGATTGACCTTGATCTATGGTATAAGAGATGTGAAGAGAAATGTGAAATCAAATAGCTGTGTTATGAAAAGAATGAAGTGGATAAAATAAATAAATTTGTGATGTGACTGCTCTCTGGACCCCTCTTTAAGATAGAAAACTATTGATTGATTGATATGTCAAAATAAAAAATAGCCACAAATCATAGTTTTTAATATGATATAAGGTGTAAACAAGATAACTTACAAATTAATGAGAAGACGACAATGAGATTGTTCAACCTTCTTACAAAAGATAGAGGAATCCAAAGAGAATGATTGAGTAAAGCACCATATATCTGTGAGTATTAAGTCCATGATTTGTGACCATATCATGATAATCTAATTGATTGAAAATCTGACCTAATATCAAAATTTATCATGAAAGATTAAACCATTTAATCAGACATAAAATTAGTACATCAAGTAAAATAACCATTCATATAAAATGAAATGAAAAGCAAACAAACAAACAAAAAAACAACAACGTTCTATTTTAGACAAATTAAAATATTATTAGCATTTTTTCTATAAAAGGCGCCCCTAATTAAACATTAAGATAAGACATTAAAAATATTTCTATACACCTCAAATACATAAGTTATCAAAATGAGATCTGACTTACATATATACTAACAATGTCAATATAGTTTACAAAGTTTTCAGAAAATATAATGACATAAATAAAATATTTAAACAATAACAAAAAATTCAAAACAATGGTTTTAATAAAATATTTAAAATGAATATTTTATTTTTTAATGTTTTCTTAAGTCATACATAGTTTTTCTTTTCGTTAATATTTAACCTAACCAAAAAACGAATATTTTCTTTTCTTTAAAGTCAAATGCTGTGAAAATGAGCCCCCAATTTCAATTTTCAGTATCTATCAAATTTAATCCTATCTCTTTTCTAAATATTTATATATAAAGCAAGACATCATAGTGCAAGTTTAGTGTAGTTATCCACAATGTCTACCAAATGAGGTTCAAATATTTGTGCTTTTTATAAATAATCGAAGATTTCCCCTCATTATAAGAATTTTGTCAGATATCATAAATAATCTAGCAGGGCATCTAATTACTGGTTCCTAAATATTTAACAAGATATTTTTAATTTGAAAATTAAGATAGGTTCTCACCAACTAACAGGTAACTAACTTGAAGATTCGTCAATGACGGAAAATCTCAGAGACTTTCACTCTTCAGTGGACTATTATAGGATTTTATCTTATCTACATATAATTAAGAAGTCTTGGGGTATAAAATACTTATCAGAAATATTAATTATTACTATAATTTTTAATACTCACTATCCAAGTATTAAAACATTTTGATAATTAATATCGACGTTCTGTTATATATTGAGTATGATCATTAAATATAAGATACAGTATTGACATTTACTTCCAGCTATTAATGCTTATTTTAGAAAGAGTGCAATATATTTTCAATATAAATAATACAAAACGTATACTAAGGAAATTTTGTTTAATACTTTATAATAAATATGCTTAGTACATCAAAACAGTATGCTGAACATGCTTTCATCTAATTAATAGTCATAATCATAGTTATTATTATCTAAGAGGATTGCAAAATTTATAGAAGAATTACAAAAGGCATGATTACATAAAATTTAGTTATAAAGTGTAAATAAATTTATCTACATGAGCCACTTTTTTGGCAGGGGGTGCAGGATTCTTTCTTATTCATTGTGTTTATATTATTGGCAATGTTCCAGGACTCTTCAAAATTGCTATTGGCATTCTTTCTGCCAGAGCCCACAATACAGGCGGATGTAGATTCGAAGCTGTAACTGTGTTTGGACTCCTGTTCGAGGAAGATAAGATTTAATATCTGTATTAGTTTTGATTCAATTGTATTGATATTTGTATTGTGCGATTCTTATAGAAATATTGACATGAGATTTCCCAATGCTGCATTGCAGTTTGTGTTATTGAATATAAGCATATATGTAATCCTGCTCTGGATAAACTTATTTCTCATACTGTTAATCAGGTGGTTCAGAGCATGAAAGTGCAAAGACTAATCCTGTATGTTTCAACACATATTTTACTTATATGGTGAGTTGCCCCCAGTATGATACCTCTGCTTATAAAAACAATGGAATCCTTAGTCAAAGATCAAATACAAGACCAGCTGTACACACACATTTCAACACATCAATATGCACGCAAAGGCTCATCAACTATCAAAGCCGTGCAATGCTTCCTCCTGATAATTGAACATGTTAGACAAAGCAGAAAGTCAAGGCCCCTAGCTATCCAATTAGATTTCTCCTCAGCATTCGACACAGTAATCCCCTCAGTCCTTTTTCAAATACTGCAAGAGTACCAAGTGCCTCAAGTATATATCAGAATAATTGCCAACTTGTTTTTAAATAGATCGATATTTACTTCTCTAGATGGAAAGTTGTCTTCTGGGTTCAGACCACATCTTTCAATCCCCCAGGGCTCGTAACACTCTGTTTCATAACATATATAAATCCAATGCTAAAGGATATTGAACACAACATGCCTGGAATATATGTGCCAGCATTAAAACAACAAATTAATCACATCTCATACATTGATGATGTCACTATCTTCCTTCCTGATAAATCACATTTGCAACACTACTGAAAATCATCAATAAACATACAAAAAAATTAAACCTACAAATCAACAACAGTAAATCATCAATATGGAAAATTAAATCTGGAACTATAATTCAATCAATATTCACATCAAAACCTCAACTTTTCTTAGGTTTTCCTATAGCTAAAACTAAATTCGCCATGACCAAAGAAATCCAAAACACAATCCTCAAAAAAACCAAGAAAATAGTGAAATCACTTTCTGGGTTCTCACTGTCGCTTCCAGGAAAAGCTACATTGCTCAATATGCTAGTGTTCTCCAGACTAAACTATTAACTACCAATTATTAAACCCACCAAAACCTTTGAAAAGGCAGTCAACTCACTATGTTCTAAATTACTATGGAAAGGAAAGGTTGTCACCATAAGCATTGCAAAAACACAAATGCCCAAAGAACTTAATGGCCTTGGCCTTCACTCAGTTTCCACAATATACCTGCAAAAATCATTAACAGCACTGTGTGCCTTCTCCCTGAAATCTGCCCACCTGAATATAACACTAACTATTCCACCCACGGACACTCCACCACCTAAAAGTAGCATATGAATGACACAAAAATGGAATCATGTCAACAACTGCATTAGCCCAACACAAAACACACTTGATAGCAAAAAGTCATATTGGGATGTGTACAAACTCAAGATCAACACTCCTACTGCAATACCAAGTGCTCTTGGCTTCAACAATAGAATCATGATTAAGAAAGCAAAATATTGGTTCTTAGAACCGAAATATATAGACTTTATTATAAAATTAAATCTGGGCTCACTACCCACCAGCCATTTTCTAGTGTGGAAAAGGGGATTTACCAAAATTAACTCGCGATGTCACTTATGTGCTATGGAGAATGAAACGATCCAACACATCTTTCATAACTGCCCGATACTCAGCTCATTAAAAACATTTATCAATGACAAATCCAAAACACAAAATGCAGACTTGTTTTTGATTCAACACTCAATCAAGAATGGAAATTTCTCAAACATCAGATTTTCAATCTTTCTCTCCTTTGCAATCTGGTTAACCAGATGCAAACATATAATTAGTAATATGACAACCAATATCCTGGATACCCTCAAAACATTGATTAAGAGCATCAGCATTAGAGACAGAATGTTAGCTCCAGACAGGCTGTATAAAGGAACATGGTCCAAAGTCATCCTAATAGAAGAAGAAGAATCATAGAATTTACATCACCTCAAGACTCCACGATACAGTAATATAGAGTAGTTTTCTTGAGCTGTTGTTAAAACTGTAGTTCATGTATAAACAAAGTCAATAATTTTTTTTTTTTAACGATGTGAATAAGAGCTGATACTTTGTCTTAAACAAGCTTTTTATTGTGTGTGTGTGTTGCATGCATTGTTTATATTGAGTTACGTTTTTTTGAAAAAAGTTTAAATCTCTTGGAATTACATTATAATTTCATAATGAAGGAAATAAGTTTGAGTGTTAATAAGATAATTCACATCCTAAATTCCTAAAGAAACATTTTAAATGAACTTATAAATATTGCTCACCGTTCTTTGATATATTTACATCAATTTGTTTTTTTAAATAAAAAGATGATCTTTATCTGACTTCTTGATCATGCTTTTATATTTATCAAGCCAGATTACACTTTCAAATATTATTTTACATGAAATTATAATGATTTTATTGAACATGTAAACTTATCAAATATATAGTGCTAAGAATACAAACCAATTCATGGATTAATCACATTTAATACATTACAAAGATTATCTTTAGAATATCAAAACTAAAATAGCCACTAATATAATATTTCAGCATTTTGTCATATCAATACTTCTTACTGTAAAAAAATCAAAGGTCACATGATCACCATTTCTTATGCTAGCACATAACTGTTATTAAAACAGGCAAAACTATCCATACAGTAGTGCCACTCAGTGCCAACCAGAGTAATCAATGGATGCCGGAAGGCTTGTGCATAAAATCCCCATCTAGGTGAAGTGCTCTCAGATCCAAAGCTCCTCACTGATGAAGGCCACAAGCCAGAGCCAAATCTCCTCATTAACAAAGGCCACAAGGCAGAACCTAGTCTGGGAATATTGGATGAGTAGGCACTAGATAGAGATTTTACACACAAGCCTTCTGACATCCATTGATTACACTGTTTGGAACGGAGTGGCAGTACTGTATGAAGAGTTTTGCCTGTTGCAAATCAAAGGTGAGGTAGGGTTCATCAGCCAATATAAATTGGCATTTATATAACAAAAAGTTGGACATTATTTACAAGTTCATTTAACATGATTCTTTAAGAATATAGCTTGTGAATTAGACTTGTCTGTTTTAAGCATTAGTTCATGTTCTTAACATTACATAACTCTTTGATAAACTGTAAAATAATTTATATGCTCATTAAAATCATAAGAATATAAATAACATATATAGGTAATCTTATAATTAAATATTTATAAATCCAGTAATTATATATATGTAAAGTATAACTAAATTTTTTTATTTATTTAGATAATATTAGTTTTTTGATTAATCACATGTTATATTTATGTGAACCATTCTTATTTGATTCTTTTCTCTTTTATTTTTTCTTCCTAAATCACTTTAGCAAGATCTAGATCAAATCCATGTCTACCATTCAGAATTATTGATCCTCTTCAGTGTTTCTTCTGACATTGTAAAATCTTGCAAACCATTTAAAATCATCTTTGCAACATATGACTTCATTGCAGAGTGTAATCTGTTTTATTTCAAATGTTTTAATAGTTTTGGAAACATAAAATAAAATTTAATGTTAACATCTTATTTTATTATAGGTTTAAATATGAAACATGCTATCATATTTTACATTATGTCTCATTATCCAAAATAGCTAGCACCTTAAAATTTTTGCATTGAATAGTCACTATGTAATTATGTAGTACATGCATGAATTCAGAGATGGAACTGCAGCCAACATGGAGAAGGAAACAACAAATTTTCACTTTTTCTCTGAATCATGTGGTATATAGTTATGAGAATGTTTTATAAATATTTCCATTAAAAACAATCATATATGTGTGTGTGTGAAATTCAAGTATGTTGAATAGTGACTTCCACTATTGTCAATATTTTATAAACATTTAATTTGTTACTTTGGTACTTACAATCTTTAGTTGCTTTGAATTCAGACACCATCGACCTTTAATGTCATCATGCATATCTATAACTTAGAAGCATATTGATAATGAGACTGCATGTTTACACAAACATATTTTCATTCTCTAGTGCATAAACAAGAATTCTAATGCCAATTTACTCTATTTTATATATACATATGCAGAATGAAAAACTTCTTATGTAGTGTATTGCTCTCATTGAGTCATTGAGTGGAAAATTCAATCACTAAAAATATATGAAAGGGAAATTGCCTTTGCCATTTTTAGTTTGAATATTACACAATTTTACAAATAATAAATTATTTGGCTTTCATTAGTATACATTTAAAAACTAATGTATGATGTATGTGACTATATTTATAGTTTGCAAATTGTTAGCTATAATCATAATTAAAATCATCATTACTTTTTTTTCTTCAGTGATAAAAAGACCTGCTTATTTGTGAGTGCTTGTAGATAATATATATATATTATTTAAATACAAATATGTTATAAATACTTTACATCTAGCTGTAATTAGAAGGGATTTGAACTCAGACTTTCAAGCTTCCTTAGGCCATCACTCCATCTTATACAATTGATACACATGACTACATGTAAAAAAGATAAATGATCTATAATAAAAGTATTTTATGCTAAACCAGCACTCATCAGTTGGTTCAGGTCATCTCTCACGCATATAAATAATTAATAGTCAGTTTATGTTAAGATAGCAAATCTTCAAAATTTAATGAACAGGCTTCAATCTTCTTGACTCTCCAACTTTTCAGCTGTCTATATCATTGAAAATCTGGTAATGGCAAGCTCAGAGTTCTTGTTTTCCAATTTAGTTGTCATACTCATGTTGACTATGTCATTCTAATCTCTCATATGCAGAACCTTAAGCCCATTTAAATAAACAGAAGAGGGATGTACAGAATACACCACCACTAAATTTCAGTGATATGGACAGCTGAAGAAGAGTGAGGAGATAGAAGGCTGTCCATTAAAGTTTAAAGATTTGCTTTCTTAATATAAACTAAATACTGATTATATATATATCTATGAGAAATGATGATCCAAACCAACTGATGAGTGCTGGGTCAGCAAGAAATATGTATAATGGAATTCATTTATCCTTTTCATATGTATGTAATCACATGTATCAGTTGTATAAGATAGAGTAGATGACTTAAAGAAGCTTGATAATCTGGGTTTAAATCCAATTTAATATAAATGTTGTATATAACTTAAAAGAGATCACAAGTGAAATACATAGATGGAATAAAGAAGTGTATTGTGGTGAATCTAGAAATGAGAGAAGATGGATTGAATTTAGAGTGGCCTTTATCCTGTAGAGGATCGATAATGATGTTGATGATATATATACACATGGAATAGGTTCATTGAAAACCTCAATAATGCATCAATAATTATAAATTACGCATGGTGACTTTAGTTATACTTTACACAAATGTTGCATTAAGTTGTTTAATAAGTTCTCTACCAAAAAACATTATGATTATGTGGTAACCCTTGATCATCATCATTTGCCATTATTTGCCAAATTATTAACAAAATTTATTCTGTAATCTTAATACTTAGGAAGATCTGTTTCGCATAGTGCAGTGGAAAAGTTCCAGATTCTGAATTGTGGGATCCTAACATTGCCTATGTACTAGAACTTCCAGTTGAACTAATTAATTCTTAAGCAATAAGCTATTCAAAGATTTATTTAACCCTTAAGAATGAATACATTATGGATGTTTATGGTTTATAAATTCATTATTATACAGATCTCTTGATTGTGAATGACTCACTTTTCAAACAATTTCATCGCGTGTGGTTTATTGCAGCATTAGAATGTTTCGTTCTGTTGCATAAGATCCAAGGATCATGTTACTAGCTTCATCACTTCTGGTGGTTGCCCTAGGTAAAAATTTTCGGTCATTAATCTTTTGTATCATCAATATTTACTCAGTATTTATTCGGAAAAAAAAGTTTAATGTTCACTTAAAAATCAGCATGTCCTGTTTTGCAATTGACTATTGTAGATTTCTGAATATAAACTTGATTACATATATACATATCAACACAAACATTTGTGCATGTAATATATATATATGTTGATTTTAAATTAATAACTTTCCATTTTTTAAAAGAGAAAAAATATAGAAGAGTTTATTATTATTTTTTATATCCAGAACCGACTAACCCTTTCGTTGCGAAAAGACCCAATTACTGAAAGTGGGTTACCCTGGCAACCGCATCCTCTGAGATTTTGGAGATTTGTTTTATTCTTCATTTTTTTTCTCTTGGGGTCAGAACGAACGTTTTACAAAAATTTATATCATTTTATTGTTTCTGTTAAATAACTTTGATGCGCGGTTGTCATGATAAGCTATTAAGATTTGGCGGCCTGTCTGAGGAGACCGCAGCGATGATTCAGAGCAACCCATTGAAGAAATCCATAATTGAGTTATAAAAATACCCAATAATATTTATTAGAATTTTTCAGATTGCTAAGTTGGAAAATTTATAACACAATTTTCATATTGAATAACGTATTTGCATTAAAACAAAAAAAAAATCATTATATTCGGCGGTGGCAAATCATCTAATATATATATATTTAATGACATAGTGGAGGATATAAAATAGAATACATTTTTAATACTGTTCGATTTGTATACTGTACTACTATTAGATAGAACTGCCTATTAATGCCATCTATAATAATCTTGAGATATTACTGACTATTAGGTGATAATATATTTGTATCTTCGTCTCCAGACACATTTGTGGACATTGTGTCTATCAATGATACTTTGGATTCAAGTTGGAAATATTGCTATTATTCCTCTTTAATTCTACTTTATTATTCAAACCAATAGCATCACATGATCACCATCTCTTATACTAGCACATAATTGTTTATAAAGACACCAAAATATATGGGTGCTGAACTGAGTTCAGACACATATGACTATATAAGCTATTGAGTTTAGATTCAGAAAATATTTTTGTCTTTTCAATTTCATTCTCATAGTTTTATAGTTAAGTAGAGATAAAAGGTGGTTGCTAGAGGGTTGCATTAGATCCTAAGATCTAGGTGCAGTGCTCTCAGATCCAAAGCTCCTCACTGATGAAAGCCACATGCCAGAAACTAGTCTGGGGATATTGGATGAGTAGGCATTAGATAGGAATTTTATGCACAAGCCTTCTGGAATCCATTGATTACTCTGGTTGGCACAGGGTGGCACTACTGTATGGAGAGTTTTGCATTGTTTATCAAACTAATAGCCTGAAATTAAAATCAGCCTATGATTTTGAACTCAAATTCAATCAAATTCAGGATGAGAATTTAAATGCAACATGGATTTGATAATTATTTCTTACTCCAAATTGTACTTGATACCATTAGAATAGACATTTGTTCTCATTTTATCACATATTATATAATAATTAAATGATTTGTTTTTATTAATATTCCTTGAAAAAGTAAAAATCATTCACCGACAATTCATTAAAATAGAATAATCATGGCTCATAAGAATTTTGTTACACGTATAATCCATAATTATGCATAAATAATATTAAAAAAGAATGCAGCTTGTTGAATGATGATTAAAAAAGTATATATATACACACATGTTGATAATGCTTACATTTGCAGTCCATTAGAAATACTTTTAGATATTTTTGAAAAATCAAATTACGATCCAAACTTAAGTTGATTTATTGAACATGAAAATGTAAAATGCACTAAATACCTTGTTTATTGAATAGAAAACAATAATAACATATTAGATTATAATATCCAAATTAAGCATAATAATGTTAGAGCCTATCTCACCTAAACTATTTATATATCCATGTTATTTTTTTATGCATGATTCAAAACTTACTGGAATAATTTTTTTTTTTCATACCACTGCACCATCTATTATAATTTTTAGTAATTAATACATGCCTGATGATAGTGTTTAATAAATCTCTATCCAATTCTATCCTATCCAATATTTCAGATTAGGATTTTTGGAGTTATACTAGTTCTACTCATAACATAAAGTACTTATAGTTATTAAAAAAAGCTACCACCATAATATATAGTTGCAGAACTGGTTTCAGAGCTATATGAATATACAAACATGTTGGTTTAGATTGAAAGCATTTATATGTTTTTCAGTTTGGGCTGATTGTTAATTAAAAAAAGAAATATATGATGGTTGTTACAAGGAAAGTACATAAGTTCCTAAGGGATCAAGTGCACTGCTACATGATCTAAAAATTCTCATTGATGAGGGTCATAGGCCTAAAACCAATCTGGGGATATTAGATAACACAACATTGAATGAGATTTATTAAGCACTATTATCTGGCATCTATTAGCTATAAAACTTAGAGTATGTGACATAGAAGTGTGGGGGAAAAAATGCTTCTGAATCTTAGCTGAACACATATAATTGATTCATGGCATAACTTATTAATAATAATTTGTGCAAGCTTTAATCTGATAAAAACAGTACTGATAAATATATTGCTGTGATAATAAATAAGGGTCACAAGAAAACTGCATTAAAAACAAAACTGATTTTATGCTAAATTAAAAAATAACAGAATTTCTGATAATCTTAAAAGATCCTTTTTTGTACACATTTTATTTCATCAAAAATGAAAAATTTATAGGAAAAAGATTATAATTCAAGTTTATGTTCACCAGCTATATTGAAACCATTAATCAGTAGTAGAAAAAACAAAATTGATATGAGATAAGGTTCACATATAGTTTATGTAATTAAACGTTATGATCCTAATTACTCTTACATATATTATGGTAAATCAAGCTTGAACATTAATATAAGATTTAAATTACACACACATATATATTATGAGGGGCCTGAATTCTAACTTTCAAGCTCCTTACATCTATCCAATCTATCTTGTACAACTGATACACATAACAACATACATGTAAAAAAATAAATGATCTCCAATATATATATATATGAAAAGATATAATGGTTTGTAAATTATATATATATATATATATTGTGCTGAACCAGCACTTATCATTTGATATGGATAACCATCTCCCACACATATATACAATCTGTGCTTAGTTTATAATAAAAAATCAACTTTAATAAACAAGCTTCAATCTTAATATAAACTGAGCACTGATTGTGTATATGTGTGGAAGACGGTGATCTGGACCAACTGATGAGTGCTTGTTCAGCATGAAGTACATGTATTGGACATAATTTATCTTTTTCACATGTTTGTGGTCATGTAAATCAGTTGTATATAATTACATTAAGTTTAGTATAGACAACACACACACACACACATATATATATATATACGTGTGTGTGTATGTGTGTATCAGCAAAAATGGAAAGAAGTTTAATCAATTATGCTGCTTTTACATATATTTAAATATATCAATGATATAAAATATCTTTATGTGGCAGCAATAATATATATAATAATAATATTACATATAATAGCTTTTTTCAGCAAATATTAATTTTTGCCCTTTTCAATGTGCTTCAACAATTTACAATTATTATGTACATTGAATATATAGCAATGTCTATCTGTTTTATATAAAATTAACTATAACCTAGTAAAACCATACAATATGTTTAAGGCATAAAAAATAAACTATATATATATATTTACATAACCTTCCATCATTTTTCATTAGTCAATTAATAGTCAAATTAATTGATGTTTTATATCTGTTCATACAATAACTTTTTTTTTATAATTAATGGAATTGGTTTCATGTATCTTTCTTTATTAAGTCAAAAATATAAGACCTTTGAATTATATTAAAGAACTTAATAGAAGGAAGATATATGAAACCAATTACATTAGTTATAACAAAAGTAATTGTATAAACAGATATAAAACATCAATTACTTTGACTAATAATTGGATAATGAAAAATGGTACAATGTTATATAACATACATATCATAGATGAATTTAGAAAACAATATAATAAATATATAATTTAAGACACTGTACAGGCTTACACACACCTGCACATATAATATAATATATAAGGGATTCAAACTCAGACTTTCACATGACCCTCAACTCTCCATGCCATCTCATATTGCTGACCCACCTGACCACACACATATTGAAAAAATAAATTATCACCAATATATGTATTTCATGCTAAACCAGAAATCATCAGTTGGTCCAAATTACTATCCTCTACACATGTATACAATCAGTGCTCAGCTTTACATTAAGATAGCCATTCTTCATACTTTGATGGACAGGATTGAAACTACTCCAATCCACAACTCTTCAGCTATCCATTTCATTGAAAATCCAATGATTGGACATTCATTCTGACCTCTCATGTACTGGAGAATAGTCAATTTACTTGTAAACTATTCAACATAGAATTTTTAATGGGTTCTTAATTTTCTCTCTTTTTTTGTCATTATTGTTTACAGTAATACATTTTCATTTTTGCTAATTAAATTAGTATTTCTGTATGTGTATTATGTTCCACATGAATCTAAACATTGAGAGTCTTTATTTTTTTATATTCATGCATTATTACATTAGCTACCAAATATTAAATAACCATTCTACATTGTATTTATATATTCGATTATGTCCATCATCTAACATAATGATCTTGAATGTCTTTAAAAAATGTAACTTTATTTAAAATTTCCAATTACATTCAACTATTAGCAATAGCATGTGGGTTAGTATATGCACAATCTTTAAAGAGGTTTTATTTTCTCCCTTCTTCTGGCATTGCTGGCTTAACCAGTTCCAGTAGTAACATGAGAATTGAACCTGGATCCTTACATTCATAAATATTGAATTTTAAGTTAACACTTTATCCAACTGATTAGTGTTACATTAAAATTCAGTAGTCAAGAACTTAAGCATCCAGGTTCCATTCCCATGCTATTACTGTAACTAGTCATGCCTGCAATTCTGAAGAAGATAGCAGAATAATATCTCTTAAAATGTTATAAATATACTAACCTGTGTGCTATTACTGACAGTTGAATGTAATTGAAAAACTTAAATAAAATTAATTTTTTAAGACATTCAATATCTGATATTAGATGATGGAAATAGTTCAATATATAAATACAACTA
The DNA here is from genome assembly GCA_028023455.1 of Epiperipatus broadwayi. NCBI lineage: Eukaryota > Metazoa > Onychophora > Udeonychophora > Euonychophora > Peripatidae > Epiperipatus > Epiperipatus broadwayi. Next base: position 66,990 of record JAQFVV010013252.1, read on the forward strand.
AAATACCACCATCACAAATTTTGGGGAAAAACATCAAGCATTCTACATGTTTTATTTTAATACTATTACAATTGGTAATCCAAGTTGATCTTTAATAAGACCTTTTACCTGAGGGAAGTACTATTACATTTAGCATCTTTAAACATGAGGTTTGATCATTTATTTTTTTATACTATTACAATAAAAATTCTCTCTCTCTCTCTCTCTCTCTCTCTCTCTCTCTCTCTCTCTCTCTCTCTCTCTCTCTCTCTATATATATATATATATATATTGAAGTGGAATCTGTGATTCAGATTGCACTTCACAGCCCACCTCATATCTTCCAATACCAAGCCAAATTCAAACTCTATTCTTGTGTATATATTCCACTCACTATCACATTTTTTGTTCCTTTTCTTGTAATATTAACTAAAATACTTCTTAAGGAAGAATATACATGTAGATATCTGAATTTAAGCACACACACACACACAAAAGAAAAATAATAAATATAGTATTTAAAAGGGGAATACATATACACAACTTATAATTTCAAAAAAATTAGTATACACAATAGGCAATGGAGGATTAATTGTAACAAACTTATAATCTCAAAAAAATATTATATTTTCTGTATTTTTTAAAAATTATAAAAGTTATAGTAATTATTTAGTAATTGTGGCTCAGATGTATATAGATATTGTAAAGACAAATCTACTGAGCAAATATTTACTAGAAAAAGTTTGTTATATGTTAATCTATAAAATTTTGCCTTTTAAATAATTTTGCTTTTTAACTATACTTTTCTTTTTTAAATCCAAGATGGAAGATGCAATTGTAAGTAGTCAAAATAATTAAAGGTGAGAAACTTAGTCTTGTTTAATCTTCTAAAATAACTTTAATTAAAAGTTTCTCAAAAATTAAAATTAGAAAGTAAAATAATTGATTTACTTTTGTCATAAACATTTGTTATAAAATTAATTTTGGTTTGAATACATATGATCTAACAATGGCATTTTCCAGCACAATGGGTAAAGCTTATGTAAAAATTCTTTTAAAAATTAGATTAGAGAATGATTAGCGGTAACCAATCAAAAAAGCATTTCACAAATACCAGGGTATAGTATAAAATTGGCTAATTTTGACCAGAAGAACTAAAAAAGTCAATGAAAGCAGTTGCCAAATAAATCCATGCTCATTTAATTTCAATATGTCATGAGTAAACCCACTTCATCTTTCTCACCGTTTGAAATGACCCTCTCTAAAATCTGCACCCAGGATCCCGATACTCAAACTATAACTATGTGCTTGTTTATTGAATAATGAACTTCCTACCTGCCTAAATAACTATGCTCATCAAACTAGATCTAGTTCTCTGAGGGAAATCTGAACATCATTAAAAGAACAGCCAAGTTTGTACCAAGGTAATAATTTCAAGTGCTGCTAGACTCTTAAATTTACATTGAATAATTTCAAATCTCAGCTATCTGTTTTTTTAAACACTTTGTAAAGCCTTCCTTGTAAAATTTAATATTAATTATGAATTAATCAGTATGTAAATGCTTACCTTGTAAATCAAATATACTTTGTTCTCTCTATATAACTTAGCAGTAATCTCTCCTACATTAAACCTCTTTTGAACAATTATTATTTCTCAATTTCACATCTATGTGGCAATATTTTTATTCTCATTATTATATTTTATATTTTCATACACTAAATTATATGTCGATAATTTTCCTGAGAATCGCAAGACTCACCACTATCTCTTTTAAAACCCCTTTCTTATTTTTGGTGATTAATCTAGTTTTTAATAATAATAATAAAAAAACAAATTTGTTATTCTTATTATAGTGGATGCCTGCACGTCTGGGAAAGTAAAATAAAAGACCATATTGTACAATGTTATTTTCAAAAAACAGAGCAAAAATCTGTTTTCTTAGAAATGTTTTTTTTTTTATTAATTAAATAATAGCGCTTACTTCTGAAAACTATAAATATACTCATATGAATTAAATCAATATTATTTTCTTGAAATCATTAATTACCACCTACTTTATATATATCTAATAATATGTAAGGTAGTTATGAAAGAACTTAAAACCAAAGATTTGCATTAGTTACAAGTTGTGGGAAGCTTTATGTGTAATTTAAAGTAATAAAAGGGAAAGGGGGAAAATCCTCTAGTTCTATAAGCTGCTATATTAGCTTTAATTTTATTTATCCCAAATCTATGTAGTAAATCAAATCATACCGATATGCTGGGTCTTTATCAATAAAGGTAGGTGATAATTCTTTATTTCTTAGTTTTAAGTTTGTATATTTATATTAATTCAAGCGTTACATGTACAGTGGCCTTTAGTTTTATATATATTTGTACTTCATTCTTTGGGCGTATCAGAAAACCCAAGTTACATTTATTTTCACTTTTAATTCCAAGGACAAGGTTTGTAAACCCCTTGGGACTTCTTCGGCACTAAATATTATTGCATAGGGTTTGCTCTGGCAAAAGTCCAGCCTATGGCAATTCAATAAAGCACATTCTTCATTGTTTGTGACTGCCAATGCTTGCAGAGAGTCACCTTCTTTAGCTGTAAATTGAAGCACCTTCATGATCTTAGAATGGACCTCTTCATTGCCATTATGCACGTACCGCTCTCTCATATTTCATTCTCGCTAAAGCCTATCAATATTCCTAAATCATACTGTTATGATTATGCTAAATGGATTGTGACATTTTCATTCATACTTTCATACATGCTATTTGTGCCACAATTATTGTTTCCTAAATTAGCTTCCCACATATGTTCTTATTTTGCAAATGTGAATACTATTTTATTAATTAAATATAATTACCATTGCCATCAAACGCAATAATCTTATGTATTGGTTCATATGTTGTTGTGATATTAATGGTGGATTTAAAAAAAACTTTAAATAACTGTAATCCAGCACTATTAAAAATCTTAGATATACCATGTAAACTGTTAAATTATTGACATATAAATAACTGCATTAGAACAAAGCCATAAATTATTTGTTACTGCAGCATACTGCAGCATAATTTGAATAAGTATGCTCATTTTATAGTATTGTAAGAGATGTTAACATCATCTAAGGGAGATAAATACCCATTTTTATTTGTATTTTGGCACAAATAATGTACACAATCATATATATCTCATGTTAACTTAATAAATCTTATATATATTTCTAAATATCAAAGTCATTGCTTTATTTATTGATTAGTAATAATATTTGATGTTATATAAAAAGTTTAATTTACTAGGTGATTGAATCTCACTAACAATAATATTCTATACATGAATAAATTTAAATTAGTCTTTTTGTGTCACAGCTTTGTGATACCGGTGGTGAAAAATAAATTAGATCGGTATCATTGGGATTGTTACTCATACGTTGGTAGATCTAGAAAATAGGCAAATAGGGCAGAGTTCATGAGTGTTCCTGACTTATGTATCTTGCACATGATTGGACTCAAGGTACTTTTGCCTAGAGGCTAGATGTTGTTATATGAACAGACAAAACCAACCGGTACAATAGATAGATAGATAGATAGATAGATAGATAGATAGATAGGTAGGTAGGTAGGTAGGTAGGTAGGTAGGTAGGTAGATAGATAGATAGATAGATAGATAAATAGATAGATAGATAGATAGATAGATAGATAGATAGATAGATAGATAGATAGATAGATGGACAGATAAATAAAATGAATCCCACTGTATCATCAGGAATTTTAGAACATGAAAGACTAATTGGTGACCTTTTTAATTCTATTGAAGTACAGATGATTCATCCTGGAAATAATGCTGGGAAATTTAACATGTAAAAGGTATGCATTGGTAATATTACATTCAGTGATGAACAAAAAATCTAATCATTTAGCTGCATAATTGTGCATTGTCAAGTTGGGTGGTATAATATATATATATATTACCAATGCCGGTTACTTGGCAAGAATTTATTTAACTGAAAATGCAAAAAGACTATAAATTTAATAATTTCAAGATTTTCCTTAAGTATGAAGCAACATTGATACTGTCTTTACATTACCACATATGGAAAAAAGAGAAATAAAGTACAATGACTTCAAATGTGTGCATTTAATTTAAAAAAACAAAAACAAAACAGATATATTAATATTTAACTGAGGTTTAAATTGTATAAATGACTTAGGGATAATCTCTAGTTTAATGATTGATTAGTGATAATCATTATTGCTTTTATGTAGAGGGGGTTGTGTCAAAGTTGTGGGTGGAATAAGTTTAACACTTGTAAATCAAAATATAACAGCTTATTAAATTTCAGTGACTGAGTTATCATAGATTAGTATAGATGTGTAATATACATCGATTTTCTATATAACTATTACATAAATATTTGAAATACAATAATTGTAAATATAGGGGATTTGAACTCAGATCTTCAAATACACATCAAATATCCACACTATCTCATACCACTGACACACATAGCCAGATACATGTAAAAAAGATAAATAATCACCACTATATGTATTTCATGGTAAACCAGAAATCATCAGTTGGTCCAGATTACCATCTTCCACACACATATATATAATCAGTGTTCAGTTTACATTAAGATGGCAAATCTTCATACCTTAATGGACAAGCTTCAATCTACTCAACCTCCAACTTTTCAACCAGCCATACCACTCAAAATCTGATGATGAAAAACCCAAATCCCAACTGATGACTTGAGGTCAACATGGGCATGACAATAATATCGCATCAGCCTGGGATTTGGGCTTTTCAACATCAAATTTTCAGTGGTATGGATGGCTGAAGAGTTGGAGATTGCAGTAGATTGAAGCCTGTCCAATAAAGTATGAAGATTTGCTATCTTAATATAAACTGAACACTGATTATATATGTGTGTGGGAGATAATAATCTGGACCAAGTGATGAGTGCTGGGTTAGCACGAAATAGTATATTGGTGATTATTTATCTTTTTTTCTCAAAGTAACCTTTATTAATAAAAGACTACAAAAATTTTGGATACACTTACCCATTGAGGATTACACATTGATTCAATGTAACAAGGTAAAATGTACATATGTTCAAAAATAATTACATCCATAAACATTGCTGTAATGTGATTAATGTGTATCTGTATGTGGATCCACATGGCCTGGTCATTGAGAAGTTAACCATCACTCAATGGTCTCATCCCTGGGGCCCTGAAGTGAAGACTCAAATGCTTCAGCTGAATAGGTGAAGTCCAGCATTGTGCCAACCATCACAATAGGCAGCAAGGTCCAAGTCCCAAGTTCACCAACCAATAGACTCTCAAACCATAGACAAGCCATGTTAAGACAATTCTGAATACCTCTGCCATGAGCAGGGACCACAATTGGTCTACCTGCCCAGAATTGGAAAGCCAACTTGGGTAAAAACTAAGAAGTAATAAGTAAAGAACCAGATCGACACTGCCCAAAACCAGCCTAGAAGAGACACAGCAGCCAACCAGAGCAGGAATAACACCAACTTTGACTGTGTAGCCCCCCAGCAGGTGTTCTGGGCAGTGGAAAAATTGTTAACAGCCCACACCATAAACCAGATACCTAATGTCTACAACCAGACACCCCTGAAGAAAAGGGGGGAGTGCAGACCCATGCCCACAAAACAGAACTCCATCCATGTTACAAAAAAAAATTGTGGTGGCTCAAAATAGACCAACCACTTTACAAACGCACTAAATTTAAAACTAACAAATGAAACCTAATGCTAGTGAGTGCAAATCAACATTGACCTATCAAATAATCCATCAAGGGTGCAGTAGCCCTTCATGGCAGAGTCTATGTGAAGGTAGTGACTTTCACCCTCCCAGCAGGTTTTCCTGGGCTAGACAATGATCGTTGACCATCCCTCCAAATGAACCAAGCCACTTATGACCACTATCACCACACTTGAAGAAAAGAAGTGCAAACTCACACCCACCAATACAACATTTAATTCATGTAGTCCTGAAATCAAGCTGGATTTACATGCGCACCATGGGAATAAATAATATGTCCATATCATCTTGCACACTGAGGTCAATGGATCTGAACATCTGCCCTTGATCATCATCAGACGCCTGTGTCTGCAAATGTTCACAGCAGCTGCTAAACCCAACAACCAAAGTCCTTCAGGGTTCACAATGATTTTTCTTTGTTGATACTAGTTGTATTCTGCTTTTTTTGATTGAATTTTAGGTTTTGGTTAGTAATGAATGATACGGGTATAATCTGAAAGTTTGTTGTTAAACTTTGGAAAATTCTCGATAATTATTGCTTGAAAAGTATGATTAATTTGTAGCTTCAAAGTTTCTGTTTAGGTCTAAAACATCATTTGTACTCATTTTTGTATTTAGATCATTATTTTTTAGCTCAGGAATCACTTCACTGTAGTTCTGTGTTGATTTGAAAATTTTTTATTTATTGATTTTTTTAAGGGGGGGGGGGGCAATCCAGCGGAAGGGGAGTGATAACTTCTGTCCTGATCATCGGAGAAATCTGATTTTTGAGCAGGGCGATAGCTTAGGTTATTTTCTATAATGTTCACTTCCAATTAATAATTGAAACTTATTTAACACTGCTAAAATCTGATGCAAAGATAAAATTCTTAAAACCATCATTGCTAACATATTATATTCCATGTTTTCTATGAGATTTGATGTGCAAATGAATTTCCTGCTTATTCTATTAATAAAATTTAGGATTTCTAATGTCTATTCTTTTTAGAAATATTTGGTTTCATTTAAAATTATTTTTAAAAGGTTTATAATATTTTAATGATTCCAAGAATTATTTAAGCTAGCTCTTTCTAATGGCATCCATTTGCATAAAACGGAACGATGGATAATTTCAATTATCATTGAATGAAAACTGTTTCAAAATTTCTTCTAAAGATGAAAAAACAATAAAACAGACATTCACTTACATTTTGGTAACCTTTTTGTTTATGAATCCAACAATGGACTATGACTTTGGTGAATAGAACAGGGAGCCTGAAACAGCAAACACTGGAATCCCAGGCTCCCTATAGTGAGAGTGTGTGGTTATGTGTATCAGTGGTATGAGATAGTGTGGATGTTTGATGTATACTCGAAAGTCTGAGTTCAAATCCCCTATATTTATAACTATTACATATACACATATGGGTGCTGTAATGTATGAAAACATACACATGCATAATTTGAAATATGTTTAAATAAATAATTATTATTTAATTAATTAGATGTTTATATAATTAATTTTTTATAGTAATTTGTCTCTTTATATAAATATTCTATTTCTTAACAAACTTACTTCAGAATTTTAACTTCGTAGTGTGACCCTATAAAGGAACAAGTGAGATAATTTTCGTGAAAACCATCGATTCATATTACAAACTCTTTTTTCTCTTCATTCACCTGATTTTTTTTCTTTTTTAATCGCCTTTCTTGAAAATCGGTTAACAGCTATTTTCTCTCCTTTTACGTGAAATCACAAATTGCATATTTAAATTGAAGTAAGAAAAATAATCCAGTCTTTTTTTTTTTTTGATACTTTCAGAATTAAAGTTTTATTGCCTCACTCTGGGAACGTTATTAACACTTCAATCTTTAGTGTTTGTTTCAATCTGACCATTACGTTTGATGCAGAGCAATTATGGGCCGAAGATTTTCAATTTCTCACTAGATGATGATTTTCTATCTTACTGAAGGTAATAAAAGAATTTCGAAGCACTGAAATCTAAAGGATCTATTATTCCAATTTCTCAAAGTGTCTCTGAAATATAACACTCTCCAAACTCTGTAATTACTACAAATATCGTTAGTTTGCCTATTAAAATAGAACTGAAAATTAAACTAATATTATTAACAAACATATCATAGAGTGCCTCATAACTCCTATCTCAATATTAATGTATAGGCCATCTTTTTCTTACCATCATAAGGGATTTGGATAAAAAGAACTAAATTAGTTTTCATCTGAAAGAGAAAGTTATACAGAACAAATTTAAAAGTTGGCCGTTTACTTCTATGCATGTATTATTAATATCATTTCTAACAGTCTTTGACTATATATATAGGCTGAGTATAATAGTGAATACATCAATAGCAAGTTCTAAACTTTGATAGCAAGTAACTTTATAACAGTAAATGGTACGCTTATATACGAGCAAAGCTAAAGTGCAAGTTGATTCTATATTTTATTTGTTGAGTTAGTTTACATATAGCTCATTAGGGGTTTTCAATACCTCCGCATTGTGTGATGGAGAATAGAAATCAAAGTAAAAATAATAGAGAAAGATGTTGATGGAGAGAGAATGATAAAAATAAGTTGGAAGAGAATAATGGCAATATTAGGTTTACAAAAAATGAACTGAATAAGGCATTGAAGAAACCGAAAAGTGGAAAGGCAAGAGGTTTAGATGGATGGGCAGCAGAGATGGTAATGAATTTAGGGTATAGGGCAAAAATAAAGATATTATCCGGTTTTAATAAGATGGCACAGAAGAGTTTTTCCAGGTAGTTGGAGTAATACAAGAGTAATATTATTATTTAAAGAAAAGGATAAGGACCATAGAAAGTTAAACAATTATAGATGGATAGCGATAACATCAGTTTTCTATAAAGTTTTCTTTTATATGGTGGCTGGATGAGATGCAAAATGGATGGAAGGGAATAATATAGTGGGGAAAATTCAAGGAGATTTTTGATCAGAAAGGCATATAGGAGATAGTTTATTTGTAGTTACACAACTTATGGAAATGAGTAGGAATTCGTGTAGACAGTTATATATGTATTTTATAGATATAGACAAAGTATATGACAGAGTAAATAGAAATAGATTATGGGTAAGTTTAGCAAATTTGGGAATAGATGAAGCTTTAGTGGATATTATTAAAAATTATATGAAAATAATTTCTATATATATCAATTAGGGAATATAGAATCAGTTATAGTTAAAAATGGGGTGGGTTTAAGGCAAGGATGCCCTATGTCATCTATTTTGTTTTTGTTGTATTTGAGTGAAATGGAGAAAGAAATAGAAAGATTAGAAACAGGGATAAAGATACAGTTAATAAGTTGCAAGGGAGTATATATTTTGTCAGATCTTTTTGTGTGGATGAGGTCTTTTTGTGTGCAGAAAGAAGAAAAGATATGAAATATAATGATGGTCAATACTGGAAAAGGAATAGATGTAGAATTTTTATTGGGGTATATAAAATTAAATGTAGTGAATAGATATAGTTATTTGGGAATTATCCTAAATCTGAAAAATTGCTTGGATGAATGGGAGAAAAAATTGATAAATGAAGCAAAGAAAAGAAAGGGATTGATAAAGAAATTAACAGCATTTTCATATAATAAATATGATGTAGCTAGACTTGTATGGAAGGGAGTTGCAGTATCAGGGTTAACATAGGGTAATGATGTATTACGTAAAGAGATATTAGATTACTGAGAAAAAGTACAAAGGGAAGTAGGAAGACATGCATTGGATGCAGATGTGTGAACAGCAAAGGAGGCAATTCAAGAAGAAATGAGATGGTCAAGTTTTTATATGAGAGATGCAAAAAGTAAAATGAAAATGTTTGATAGGTTGCAGTTTATGGATAATAAAAGAATAGCCAAAATGGTATTTAATTGGGTTACAAGTAAAGGGCATGCAACAAGATGGGTGAGAAAGATGATGTGGTATGCAAAAGATTTGGATAATAAAGAATTTATATCAGTATACTTCTACAAAAGGTGAGATAATTGTTGAATGTTATAATGGTAAGGAATGGGATAAAAGAATAGATGCATTAATAAAAAATAGGGAGTTGGAGAGATGGAGAACTAGTATGGAGAATAAAAAGAGTTTAAATATATATATAGAAATAAATGGGACATTGGGTGTGAGTTAATTTATGATAATAGCAAGGAAAGTAGTTTATTGTTTAAAGCTTGAATGGGATCTTTAGCAACAAGAGAATATACATGTAAATGAAAAAATATGGGTGACTTAGTCTGTAAATTATGTAAGAAAGGCATAGAAAATAATAGGCATCTGTTAGTTGAATGTAAATACTTGAAAGCAGAAAGGGTACAAGGAATGAAGTTATGGAAGAATAAATATGAACAAAGTCATTATACAGAAAGTGAGTTATTGGTTTTTATGTTGGAATTGGGAAAAGATAAGAAGGGATTTAGATATAAAGGCCATAGAGTTGACAAAAATTATGTTGTGGAAATGGGATGGAGCAGATTATGGGAAAAGTTAGGGTGGGGAATGGAAAGGGAAGGTAAAGTGCTTAACAGGATTTTCTGAGCATAGTTCCTGAGAGATTCCTGACTCCATTTAAGGAGAAGTCACAGTGCATCACAGCACATCACATCACTTCATATATATTCGAGCTAATAGAACATTATTTTCAATAGAATATTATGAGAATAAAATTGCTTGTTTTTTTTGTTTTCAATTCTTGTAAATGTGGGTGTTATTTATATAAAGTTTGTTTATATATAAAATAAAATTTTTTTTATCATTATGAAACGTCAATTACAAATCAGTATGGCTAGATCAACTTGAAAATAAAATAAAAAATATAAAGCATGAAAACAATATTACTTTCACAAATACTATTACAACTTCTTTTATTTGACTACTGCTGCTATTATTACTATTACTGCTACTACTATGATGATAGCTATTACTACACTAGGAATTCATTTTTGCTATGATGGTACAAACTGATCTATGAACTATAAATATGCTCACATTTAAAACAACAAGTACATTATTCCATTTTATGTTGCCATTTAAATTCTTTTGCAGAAAATATTTGTTTCTGTGTATCTTAATGCCTTCTCTTGTTGCACCTCTCCAATATATTAATTTTATTTGCCATATCTTCTCACTGAAAACAACCAGCATTGCACTTCTTTAGAATGTTTTTAAAGAGAAACAGTGCCTACCTTTACTATAATAGTCATGTTCAAGTTGATCTTAAAATCTCTTTTAAGCAAGTATTGTACTGTTCATTTATTATATGCATCCAACCCAACAATGATGTGATTTTACAATTATCAGCTCCAAAAAATTTCATTAAGCAAGCTAAAGAACATATTGATTAGTATTATGATTTAGTAACTGTAGTAAGTTGTCCAAGTTTCACTGCCATATAATAAATAATTTACATATATCAAAAGGATTATATAATGTTTTGTATATTCACATTAGATTATAAATATTAACCATTAGTTAGATTATTAACATGAAGCAAAACTCATCAAGCATAGTTAAATGCAGGTCCAAAGTGATGAACGTGTGTTCCAGCAGTTTCTTGATTATAGTGCTTAAATGTCACATGACCTTATCAGCAACTAACTATTAGATTATTTTCATTATGATTGGTTCAGTGTTTTAGAATGGGTTTGTGAATTAGAGCTTAACTTGTCACTTTTCCGACTCAACTAGCACATAACCTTTAATTACTTTATCTTATTAAATAATTGCATAAATTAACATAATTATCATACATATCTGACTTCTATTAAGGTTTCAATTAGTTTGTCATTTGGAATGATGTTTGACCACAGTGAATATCTGGACTTTTAGCTTTTAAATTGATTATGTGATTGCTGCCGTAAACTCTGCTAAACATACTCATACTAATTATTTCAAAAATCCAAATGCTTTTAATTATTCATCAAATTAACAATAATTAAATTTTTGTTGTAATAAAGAAAATGTACTTATATTAAAATTCTGATTTGTAAAGTATCATTATAGACATGCCCTTTCCCATGTTGAGAGTTTAAATAATTTAACCACTCTCGTGCAAAATAGGAAATGGTTTTTATTCATTTTTAATACCTTGTGGAGGGCTGTAAAATCCATTGCACTGTTTTTTAAGTTATTTGTTTTTATCAATGCATCTTCATCTTAATTCAATTTATCTCAACTATCTCATCTCAGAAGTCATTTCAACTTCAGAATATCTAAAAATGTGTAGATAAAATTAATTTATTACATACTGTTGAAACATTATATTCTGTCCTCATATATGTTTCACCTATTTTTCCCCATAGCTCTATCTATGCTGGTTTCAAACCCTCCAGAGTATGTATATAAGGATGTTAACACATTTACATATGTATCACCGTATATATATATATATATGTGTGTATGTGTGTGTGTGAATAACCAGCTGTACTATCTTAAATTTATATATATTACACAGCAGACACACTTTATTTTAAAAGCAAGCTTTTTAAAACAGTGTACACCTGGGTCTCGTTTTATGCAGATCATTTTAATGCAATTTTGAAGTTATATGATTCATGTTTTTTTTGTAATATCTTTTATATTTCACTATATTTATTAGATATGAAGAAATTTAAATTATTAATAACTTATTTTGACTTGAAATACTTTTTTTTTCAAAAATATAACATTATATTAGTAGCTAATGTGACTATAGCATGAAGCTGTATTTAGAATCTTAGTTTCTATGTAAATAATCTACTTATACTAATGAGTAAATAATAATAATAGATTTATACTTATGTATAAAAATATCGCAATAAATATTCAAAATTTTTAAACTTTTAAAACGTATTTTGTTAGATACAACAGAAATAAATAATCTTAGATTTTAAGATAAATAACGAAGGTTTTATTGATTTTGTAAACTGATAATGTATAATCTTTTTGTTTTGATTGCAATCTCATTTTTTAAATATAAAAACAAAATGTGAACATTTAAAATTTATTTCAGTAGTAAAAATCAGTTGTCAACAGAAAACTATTAACACAGCACAAGACTGAAAGTGGCGCTAGTTGTACTACCACTTGTGACGAATCTGATTTTTTACCAGTTTACAAATGAACCGCATTTATGTCAAATAGTATGAAAAAATGTAAAATTAAATACTGTAGTTAATAAAAAAAAGTAAAAAAGTTTGTCTTGAATCAATTTTTTTCAAATATTTGATAATTTTTATTAGTCATACTTTATTTTATTAATTTTTTAATCCAAATTTTAAAGTAATTTTTCCTTGTTATTTTAGTTTTATGCGAATTCTGAAAGTTACAGAACCTATCCCCCATTTTTCAAGGTAAGTTAAGTCTATTTGTGTGCTATTTTTTTTAATGCGGGTTTTCTGTGGAACCTATATACCACATAAAATGAGACCCAGGTGTATTTTGTTTTCATTTAAAAGAATCAATTTATTTTTATATTTAAAATTGCATATATATGTGCATAGTTCAGTATTACTATGATACATGTATATCACAATATGATTGAAATATTATTTAGAAGTTTCTAATGCTTCTTAATTTTAGACTGAGATAGTTGTAAACAAAAATCATGCCACCATACACCTGTGTTAATATAGCATGGAATCGAAGTGTAAAATCTTATTTTTGCAATAATATTTTTCTAAAATGTATTTTACAGTAAACAATATCCACTGAGTTAGAACTATTACTATATCTTCGGGAAATCAAGATGGTTCAAATTAAGTTAAAAATATAATGTTTAAAATTTAAACAAAAGGTTAAGTAAATTTAGTAAATTATAATAAAAGATAGCAAATAAGTGCTAATGGATTTTGTTGACAAAATATGGTCTGATCTGAAAATCATATAAATACTCTATATTTTTATACTCAGGAGCTTATTCTGTATTTTTATGTTGCATTGCTACCAGAAGTAACACCCATTTTTATTTAGAAATGGCAGAGGAGGACCCCCTAACTTTGCCTTTTTCTGTGGAAAGATGATGATCTTGAATACCATCCTACATGTCACAGTGGCATGTAACCATCATCATGGAGATGAAAAACTTTCCAGAAACAGCCTGCCACAAGAAGATATCTTAAACCATATCACATATCCAAAGAAGAGTGCCATTATGCATACCATCTGAAGTGCCCAGAGTACAAGTTGCAACTAAGAAGTTCAGTAATATTTCTTCTGAAACACCACAGAGCTCTAAAATCAGTTTCTAAGTCTTTAAAATTTAATATTTCAAAGCTAGCTTAATATAATAAACTGAATGATCCCTATTAAATTCTTAAAATTCTGTCTAAAATAATATAATTTATAACTGTATAAAACTTGTCTGAAACTGCCTGTAATTTTGTTTCTCTAAATTATAATAAGTGTAATCAGTTATTTATCTAAATTTCTTTACTACTCCAGTTATGCCTATATGTTGTTTTAATTATTTATCTAAATTTTATTTTATATATGTTATAATATGCCAAGCATTTTGAAACAGCAAGTACTAATTTTAATAAACTTTTAACCTCTTAGTTGCTGATTATTTTATTGGCCGAGTGAGGTAAAAGTCCAAACTTTTAATTGGTCAATTCACAAACTCAAGTGTCAAAACACAAATTCAATCATCAAAATATATTCATCTTTTAATATTATATTCACTTTAGTTTTATTTGTAATAAGTATATTAATAATTTGTCAGATTATGAAAGTGAACGAAAGTTTTTTCAAAAATAAAATTCTCTTTATAATTATAAAAATATTTGCGAGCGGAAAATGTAAAACGAATATTATTCACCAATGAAAACGTTTTATGACATCAGTGATTTCTTTGCCAATTTTATGCTGCAAAAAAAGTAAATAATTTTTGTTAAAGTCTTAATTATTTTTCTAAAATAATTTTATTTTTAGCATATTTTATCAAAATAATTTATAATTTGTCAAAAAATACGTTTAAAATGGTCTAAAACATTCATTTATCATTTTCGAAATGAAACAAAAACAAATCATAAGTTTTCAGTTATTGACATCCATTTTCTTTGTTGTCGAAATGTAACAGCCAATAAGATTCAAGAAGAGACCACCTACTTCTTTTGTTAAAGTTTCGAAACCGTTTTATTGATTTTTTACTTGTAAAATAATTCAAGAGAGGGTAGCATCTTACGGAACGTTTTCTAATTTTTCAATGATGGTAAAATCTTAACTGTACCATTAAAAGTGACAGAATTTGAACGGGTGGAAATGGCATCAAATCGTCACATTTTTAACCATGACTAGCAAAAATTGGGTTTAACAGAGGTACGATCATTAATATCTCCATTTTAATATTTTAGTAATGCTGTTTAGCCCATTAGAGCATTGTTTTGCAATTCTATTATATCAGATAATAACTGACCACTACACACTTGTTATTATTGATTAAGTTAGATTTACATTATATCTGTTATGGTTTGCCTTGCCAAATTTATATATCATGATTTTTAATATCTATTATTTAGAGGTAATAGCATGGCCTCTATAAATGATATTAAAGTATATTTCTTAATATCTTATTAATTCCCATTAAAATTACTTTCTCCTCCTTAAAGTATGATTAAAGCTGCAGATTTAGTATTTTAAACGAGATTAATAATTAATTTTTTGTCCATTAAGATAGCATAATAATAATGCTAATTTTAAAAACTGGGTTCTGTTAGCTATACAGATAGACACTAACTGTTTTAGGCACCTGTAATTTAAATATACGTATTTGTATTTCACTGATGTGTTGTGTATTTTTACAAAGTGCACATTTGTACATTACATCTTGCTGCACCTTTTTAATGGACTCATGATGGAGGCCACTCCATATGTTAGTTTATGTAAAGCTACATTTTTATTAGAAACTGAAACATGAGGATTTAGACTATTTTTATAAAGCCTATCCAAGTTCCTGTACTTTATATGTTCGTATATTAATGGTAGTAAGCTGTCTGGCCCTAGGGAACTGCATATTTTAATGTGAAATCCTGTGAATAATTCACCCACCCGCACCACACATTTATTTCTAATATTTTAGTCAGCATCATAGCATATATATCTGGATCTAAGATATCCAGTTATGTCCCCATTTTCACAACTGTTCAGCATTTGTCTGAAACCTGAATCTTTGGTTATTAGGCTAAATCTGTATCTCTCATGAGCTTAATTAAATGCTCAATCTTAATATATATACCCCACATGGTTAAAAAAATCCAGTACTACCCTCTATGAACTAATATATAAAATACATTAAAGTTCATATTTCAAAATAGCCAGATCAAAATGTATTTTATATATTAGTTCACAGAGGGCAGTACTGGATTTCTTAACCATGTGGGGTGATTTAAGGCTTAATATTTGTATACGTATTTCAGTATAGCATTATGCACTGGGATTATTTTATATAGCAACCACCATAATGCTGTATTCGATAATCTATCTTAGGCTAGAGTATGCAATTGTAAAATTGGCAAACCAAATGTAGGAATAGGTTTGCCATATTAATTAAATGAAATAGGTATAACTTTATTAACCACACACATATACACCTATTTAAATATATTAAGATGAGACTACTGTAACATTTTAATCTCATTTACTATGTAACACCTACATGTGTTTAATCCCATATGCTTAATATTGTAAAGCTAATAGTTTTTTTATTTTATTTTTAAAATTTATTTTATTAATAAACCTATTTAAATGTAACCTCATTTCATATCCTTTTGCTTACAATGCAAATTCCAATTCCATTGGTAATTATATCTGTAGAATGTGCATTATAGTTAATTAATAGTATTAACTTTAGTTTAGTTAAACATTAGCATGTATTAGCTGTTTCAAAATGTCTAGTTAGTTTTTGTGTAGTCTGTTTCAGAGTTTCATGTCTCTCCCTACTCAAAACCAGCTCACAGAAGAAATTGAGACCTGTGTGTGATCTCAGAAATGTCATTCATAATGTGTTAAATCATGGAATAGTGGTGAATGAATTGAAGCTTGGTCAAAATTGGAATCTCACCATCCCATTTTGGTCAGCTTTGGTGTATTTTACCTGGACTCTGGATTTTGTTATCTGAATGTACAAATCTGACTGCTACATTGTGTATGTCTTATCCACTTGAAAAAAGGTGATATGGATGTTTCAAAATGCATTCATAGTAAGAAATTCATCTGACTTCTATGATGATGAAGATTGCAATATGTTTGTGGTAAGATGAAAGGAATACAGATCAAAACAAAACATACAGTGTGATGAAGAATTTACCTTTCTATAAAGCATTAAAAGAGGATAGAAACCATTCCTTGCCTTGTATGCATGTGGTGAAAGTTATCAAAACAATCAACATAGGCAATAAATCTCAGGTGTTGATATTTCTATAACACTACAGATATTATTTATTAAGTAAGATTTAAAGTGTATATTTGTGCAAAGGATAATCTCTGTTGAATAAATGATTCGTCATAATCATTAATATATTTACATAAAGTAATTTCTGTGAAAGTTGTGAGCGCATACATTTTTAATCTTTTAATTCGAACTATATAAATCTCAAAACTATATACATTTGTATAAGTCTATCAAGCTTGTACTGTTCAAGTTAATATTTAAAATATAAAATAAAACTAATAAAAAGATCTTAAAAGCATCGAGCCAGCTTTCAGCAGATTGCTGCCAGAGACATTGTGCTGAATAGAACTGCATCATTAAAAATAAGCATATACAGTGACAAAGACCAATATGTAAATTAGACCCAGTATGTAAATTAGATATTCCACTTGTTTGATAATGGGTCCCAGGACGTTTTTCTATTGATGGAATGAGGATCCTTTGCCATAGCCAAGACATTTATATTTTTTTCCTATCATTCCTTTTGGCATATATTTGCAGTGCAGAGAGAAAAGGTGTGTCCCATAGCCCACCTCATGGTCAAACAAGACTGATTTGTATTCATGATTTAATTTAACTTTCTTATTAGTTTTTATTTTACCTTTTTATATTAACTTAAACAGTACACTTTTGGTAGAATTAAATCAAACTATAGTAATTTAGTGATTGTGATCTCGTTCAACTAATGACTGCTGGGGACGTCATTTGTATTTTTCGCAAATGTATGATAGAACATCTGAAATATATAAACATACATATATCTAAAAATGTATATGTGATATTAAATTATAACGTGTGTTAAATATAATTTACTCACTTGAACTCTATCATTTAAAATTCTTGTACGTAGAATTATTAAAATGTATTTTGAGATGGATATAGTTATTCCTATGGCTCTCTGCGTAGTATTTTTAATTATTGTGGTTTACATGAGAAGAAAATAAATAAATTTGAATTACAATAGAAAAATTTAACCATGTCGAACTCATTTAAAAATCATTGAATACTATTCTTGCTTCATTATTGTTCCAAAAATATATTTATTAATTACTTTGGGTACAAATTGGAAAGAATATATCCAAAGTTAAATGAGGTTATGCTAAGTTCTGAGAGTTCTTGTTGAATGTTTTAGTAGGCCAGCATGTTTGTCGTTCTGCTGTTATTAGTTGAGAGGGTGAATAAGTTCCAAGTGTCCTCAAAGGATTTTTTGGAAGAGATGAGCTCATCTCTTTTCATGATTTTCTTTATTGTTTTGCAGAACAACAGACCTGGGTCTAGACGGAGCAGTTCCATTATCAACTTGCAGCGTACTACCCAGATTGCGTAGAGGATGAAAATGGATAGTCTAATAATTGTGAATGTTCAGGTGAGGATCGCTTTTATGGGTGAGAAAATTAGATCCGGTCTGATATTGCAGTTGTCAAAGACTATATCTATGACAGTTTTAAGGTTTTGACAACGATATACGAAGTTCTCAATGGTTTCCTCTTCATGAGAACATAAACTACAGATCAGATCAATGTTGGAGTTTCCTCTTCGGTAAAACAGGAACCAGTTTGTGGGAAGCGCACTAAGGTTAATTTTGATTATGAAGTCCATATACTTGGGCTACAGACACCATCTTTTAAAGTGGGTGAATAATTTTTGCTTTATTATTAAGTTTTCTCAATGTGATATTTTTCACTTCAACTATTTTTTTATATAATGAATTAATATCTCCTTAACATCCTATGTAAAACTGTTCAAATAAAAAAAAACAGGATTCTAGTAGATAAAGGCCAGAGTACTAATATTAAAATGGCAAGTAATATTTTTGAATACTGTAAGATAATTGGATGTCTTTAATTAAAAACTTTTGAGTTTTTAAAAAAATATTTCAAAATGGAGAGTTGACTTCTACTAACATTATGATTTTTTCCCCTTTTTCCCATCACATTTTTGTAAATTAAACTCTTTTTTCGAATTGCAATGCCACATATATTGATATTTTATTTGGATATTATTAATTATAGAATTATGTGTATAATATCATCTTCATTATTGATAAGGGTGAATGACAGGGTGATTCTAAATCTCCAAAACTTTTTAATGTAGTTTTGTAAAAAGTATTTTGTGGATTAAAATGGAAAGCTTAAGGTTGTAAAAGTAAATGGAAATTATAGAAGTCCTCTAGATTTTGCAGATGATGTAGTTGTTTTTAATGCTTTAGAACTTCAGGAAATGTTGCAAAAAATATCAGATGGAAGTAAGAAAGTAGGATTAAATGTAATTGTTATAAAAACTAAAGTAATGATTAATAAAAAAAATATGCTCATGTATATAAAAAAGAAAGATTTTAAATAAATATGTTTTATTAGTTCTTATTTATGGATCTCAGACCTAGATACTTAACAAATACAAAAACCTAAGACCTCTGAAAGAAATGGTTATGCATAATAGAAGTAACGAGAGATTAAAAACAAAATATATAGATGTGAAAAAAGAGAAGAATTACTGACATTATTAAAAAATTAGGAGACTGAAGTGAAATTGTACTGGACATATTGCTAGAAGAGACAATAGATAAGCAGCTGAAAGCTGACATGGGATTTCAAGAAATTGTAAAAGACCTAGAAAGTGACCTCAAGTAAGATGGATTGATAAAATAACAAAATGTGTTGGTGCAATGCGAAGAAGAGAGTCTAAAGGTCAGAAAATATGGAATGAGCTGGAGATGCCTTCATACTGAAGTGGAACAATAATGTTGAGAATGATGACCATCTTCATTAATAATTTGTTAGAATGGAATCAAATAAAATTTATTCCTTGACATTTTCTTACACTTCCCACTGAATAATAGTCTTCATCAGAGCTACTGTACTCCAATATATAGGACTGTATAAATAGTACATATTTATACATATATAATTATATATATCACCCTACATAATTGCATTTATATGTTGGACCATTTCCATCATCTATATAAATATTGAATGTCATTTAAAAAATTAACTTTATTTAAATATTCTAAATACATTCAACTGTTAGTAATAGCACACAGGCTAACATACACACAATTTTTCAAAAGGTATTTTTCAGCTGTTTCTGGTCTTACTGGTGACAGTATTAGCATGGTAATTGAACCTGGGTCCTTATATTCTGAATATTGAATTTTAAGGTAATGCTCAACCTACCAAAGGCAACAGTCAATAGCAACTTTATATATTTATCTATGAGGTGTCTCCTGATTTCCCCACTTTTTTCTTTAAAAAAAGTTGAATAATGGTTTCCATATTATGCATAGTCATACTATGCTGATTTATGCAATTATCCACACTGTCATGTAAGCAGCTTCTTAAAAAAAAATATTTGTATCTTTTTTTCTCTATCCAATATTTTTGTAATTTGATTTCCATGCTAGTATTGTTACATGTCAGACAAGAAACACCTGAAGAAGAATGAAGAATATCTTTCAAAACATTATGCATATACTAAGCTGTGTGCTATTACTAATAGTTTAATGTATTTGGTATATTTAAATAAAGTTATTTTTTTTAAAGACCTTCAATACTTATCATAATACAATATATAATTACCACTAAAACATCATCACATACCTTCAGAAATACCATGCATAATGTTTTCCTGAAGGTTTGTGATGATGATGTTCTAGTTGTATTATTATATTGGACTATTTCCATAATCTAATATGAGTATTGAATGTCAAAAATGTAACTTTATTTAAATATTCCAAATACATTTAACTGTTAATAATAGCACATCAAACCATTAGTATATGCACAACATTTCAAGAGGTATTATTCTTCCCTTTTCATCAGGTGTTGCTGGCCTGACCAGTGACAGTACTAACATGGGATTCAAACTGGGATCTATAGATTCTTGAATATTGAATTTTAAGGCAATGCTCTAATCAAATGGCTCTACTGATTAGAGCATCACTTTAAAATTCAATAATTAAGAATGTAAGGTTCCAGGTTCGAATCTGATGCTAGTACTGTCACTAGTCAGGCCAGCAACACCTGAAGAAGAAAGGAAAATAATACCTCTTGAAATGTTGTTCATATAATAATGGTTTGATGCATTATCATTAACAGTTGAATGTATTTGGAATATTTAAATAAAGTTAAATTTTCTAAAGACATTCTATATTCATATTAAATAATGGAAATAGTCCAATATAAAAATACAACCATACACAATGTGTTATATAATTATATCTAATTATGTATATATAAGTATGACTCATGATTCTTATTTCCAAAATGCTGTAAAGTCACTATTCAAGGCAGGACTTTGTGGACAAAGGCAAATGTGGTAAGATTTTTCTGATTGTGAATGCAAACTGACATTTGATATTGGACTATTTATTTAGGCTTTGACAAATTAATATCACTTTTATGTGAAAGAAGACTGTAAGAATTAAAAGAAAAACTGTCTAATATTAAGTGAGATATTGTTGAACTTTGTGATGTTAGAAGAAAAGGTGAAAAGACAATTGATTTAAAAAGGGGATATGTACTGTATTACAAAAGCACAAACATTGGAGATAAAAGTGAAGTAGAATTCATTATTAATAAAAAGTGGAAGAACAACATTGTGGAGATTGATGGAGTTTTAAACAGAATGGCAAGATTAGTTATTTAACTTAATAACAGATACCATATGCAGTCAATACAGATTTCCGCACACACAAGTTTTCATAGTGATGAAGAAATAGAGGATTTTTATATAGATATACAAAAAGCTTTTTATCTGAATAAACAACATTTTAAAACTGTTATTGGGAAGTGTTGTAAGTAAATTTGGTTACAATAATAGAAATAAGAAAGAACATAGACTTGTTGAATTTGCAGGAAACGAAAATTTATAAATTGCTTTTTTTTGAGAAAAATGCTAAACAGAAATGGACATGGAAGCATCCAAATGAAGGTATAGCAGAATTAAATTATATTTTGACTAACAGAAAATATGTCTTTCAAGATTGTAATTTTCTTAATATATTCAACACATGAAATCATCATTGATTAGTGAGATGTAAGATATGTGTTAATAAAAAAGTAGAGAGTTAAAAATTTATTAAAAAAAAACAATATTCAAAGTTCATATTCTTAATCTTCAGAAACATTCCAATGAATTTAAATTAGAACTTATGAACTTTTCAAATGTTAACAGATTTTGAGCATGATTCAGATATGAATGAAATTAACAGGAAAATAACTGATACACTTTTAAAAACTGCAACATAGATAGCTGGTAGAAAAAAGCAGCAATTGACCAATAAATTTTTTATTGAAAAAAGCTAATTTATGAAGAAAAGAAGCAATATGAAAATATACAAAGTGACACATTAAGAATGATTGAATATCTAGAATTTTATAAATTGATGTAAAAAGAATTGATAATGCTATAAGAAAATATAAATATGAATTGGGAAGGAAGACAGTTGAAAAGACTAAAAGTCTCAAGAGTGTAAAACATCATCTGGATATTGGTGGACATTTATTTCTGAAATAAGAAAAAGAGAGGGAACTATTACTAAAAAGAGTGATATCATGAAATGTGTAAAAGAGTTCTATCTATAATTACATAGCAATAAAAAACTACAAAAGTAATTCCTACAACTACTACATCTTTCGAATGTCAGGGATTTTACTTATGAAGAAAAAAAAGCTCCAGGTAATGATGAAATTATAATTAACATCTTAAAAGAAACAGATGAAGAAATACAAAAATTATTGGGAAAGTTATATACCAAATGTCTAACTAATAATATAATTAGTTTCCAACCAGTAACCACCTAAACATTCACAGTAAATATAGCAAGCAATATTTCTAACTGCTGTCAAGGCAACATTCACACCTTTAATAGCAAGAATGGAAACTAATAATATGTAGCAGATAATTGGAATAATGCAGTACTAATATTATTATTAAAAAGTTAAAAAAGAAGATACTAGAAATTACAAAACTATCAGTTGTAACAAAGACTTTAGGAAGATAATTACAACTGATCTCCAGAAAATTTGAAGTTTTAGAAAGAATCAATGTATATGAGTTTCTATTATGCTTTGGATTTTTGATTATGCAAAGGCATTTGATTGTATAAGCATTTCTTCAGTAAGTAAAGCATTGTATCATTAAGGTATAGATACAGGATATTGTCATATTCTGAAGAATATTTATCAAAATGCAACAGCAACAAATGATACTAAAAGATTAACATTAAAAAGAGGATGTGACAAGATGACTCCATATCTTCAAAATCATTTACAATAGTTTTTGTGATTAAAATGGATGCTAAAAGAGGAAAAGTAGATAGAAATGATTTAAACCATCTTAATTTTACAGTTGATGAAATTGTTTTTATAATTAATGTTTTAAATCTTCAGGAAATGTTGCAAGAATTATCAAATGAATAAATAAGAAAGTAATATTAAAGATAAATATTTAGAAGATTAAAAATATGTTCAATGGATTGTCTCAAAAGAAATAAATAAATATTGATAACGATGACTTAGAAATTAACAAGTACAAATACCTTGGTCATATTATTATTACAAATGGAAACATAATGGATGAAATTAATCACAAAATCAAACTTATTTGATATGTATTTGATTGAAATAACAATATTAAAAAGAAATATGCCTATGTTTTTGATAAGGAAAGAAATGTTGTTTAATCATACTTATGGATATGAGACATGGGCATAACAAAAGAGCAATACAGTGACTTGAGACCATTCAATAAAGTGTGGGGAAATGAATGTTAGGAATAACAATAAAAGATTCAAAATAAAATACACAAGTGAAAGAACAAACAGATGTTACTGATATTATTGAAAGAATTAAAAAACTAAAGTAGAATTGAGCTGGATATATTGCTAGAAGATATGATAATACATGAACAGTTGAAATATTAAACTAGATTTCATGAGATTGTAAAAGACCTAATATGAGATGACATGTGAATTGGATTGATGAAGTAAGAAAATATGCTGGTGTGACATGAATGAGAAAGGCTAGAGATCAGAGAAGATGGATTGAACCTAAAGATTCCTTTAGCCGATAGTGAATCAATAATGGTTGAAAATGATGATGATGATAATGAAATATGGACTAAAAATATAGTCATGTATATTTGCATGTTGTAGTTCTGATGAAGACTTCTGATCAGTTGAAACTGTAAGAAAATATAAAGAAGTACATTTAATTAGATTGCATTATAAAAAGAGATTAATGAAGGTGTATATAATTTAACCTTCAGTTCATATTGCAGAATTGCAGGTTATGTTTTGTACTAGTATATGTAAAATATATATATATAGTTTATTTTTTATACAATAAGCGTTATTGCAACAATAGTTACTGTAATGCAGCTGTGGTTTATTTAATTATATTATACTTGCTACTATAAAATATGACTAACTTAAAACAATCTTATATAAATGTATTGCAGTAATTTTTAAATTTATTAATTTAATTTGTTTGCAATTATAAGTGCCTAATCATAAATTCTTATTTATTTAAAGCATAGCTTGGTTTTACACATCAGAGTAATATTTACTAAGGCAATAAACCTAATGCATATGTGGTTGAAAATTCAAAGGTAGAGACCTCTACAGGTCCTAACATAAGCTTATGCATTGGAAGAAATCCCTCTTTACTTCAACCTACTTTCTATATAAATAGGTGAAGCTGAAGCAGTTAGATCTGAAAGTGTGAAGCTATTCAATATTTCACTGATTAAGTCCATGGTTCCTATTATACATTAGTATTTCACACTCTCAGATATAACTGCGTCAGCATCACCTATTTATATAAAGAGTAGGTTGAAGTAAAAAAAGGGTTTCCCTCTTTTCTTCCAATGCATAAGGTTGTGGTTATGACCTGTAGAGGTCCCTACCTTCACATTTTCAACCGCCCATGCTTTAGGTTTATTGCCTTAGTAAATATTACATAATCAATGTGTGTTAAATAAATTTATAATTACAACATGTCAGAGTAGTAAAGTTAATATAGTCTCAGATTAATTGTATGTTTTTATTAAATGAAAATAATATAAATAAATTTTAAAATAGATGTAAAACTCAGAACATGTCTTAAATAACTTAGCTAGTTTTAAATAAAGTATGTTATTTCATTTTAGTACAGTAGCTAATCTATTTACAGCTTAATTAAAAGTACAGCTATAAATGCTAATTTGATAATATTATAATCTAGCTTTATGTAAGAAAATCTTAAAGTTTATCTAATTAAGAGCCTTGTTATCTTTTAAATCAATAGTTAACTAATGTATTTAAATTATTATTTTAAAATCAAAAATTAAATATTATTATGTGTTAAGAGCATGCCTGAAATTTGTTAACTATTTTAAAGTACTTCCTGGTTGTAAAGTTAATGTTTAAAGTTAATTTATGTAGCTAGTATTTTTAAATGTATCTATTTTTAAAAATAGCTACAAGTAATTCAATAATGTTCTGAGAAGTTAAAAGAAAGAATAAAATGTATATTAATAATGTATTTTTTATTATTGTAATAATTTTAATATTTGTTAAATAATTTTAATTGTAGAATAATTTCTTTTAAATAATAACTGATTTAAAAAGTGATGTAATAGTTATTTTGTCTGCAATTTTTCAAAATATTTTAATTAGATCTATTTTTAGAAATCCAGCCTTACCATTAAAAATTTTAACATTTCAGAAAATCTAGGTCACACAAATTAAGTAGGAGAACATCAATCACCCAATCAATTTCTATCACATGACTTATTCTATAAAAGTCTGGATTGGTAAACTGATATGCAGACCTCATTTTTCATCATTGCATTCAAGTAGTAAATTTTTACAACTATTTTTGTGCTAATGCAATTTTTATTATGCAGTGCTAAAAATATTAACCTATTAACATTGTTTTTGTAATCTTACCTCTTCATACTTCCAGATTTTCCAACATTATGGGAAATTGTCAACAAAATGTGTACATTTCAGAAAGTTACTTGTTGTCTCACAGATCTATGGCAACATTAGATTTTTACTAAAGTTATTTCTGCATTGAAAAAACTTTTATTAGTTTCAAGTTATTTATTTTATTATATTCATTTTAAGAAAGATAATTCTTAAATTAAATGTTAGAACTTTTAAACAATTTTTCATTAGTATTGGACAGTTGAAGAGTTGGAGTGTGGAGTAGATTGAAGCCTGTCTATTAAAGTATGAGGATTGGCTGTCTTAATATACATCTGAGCACTTATAGCATATATGTGTAGAGATGGTAATCTGGACCAACTGATGATTGCTGGTTTAGCATGAACTATGTATATTGGTGATTATTTATCTTTTCAACATATATGTGTTCAAGTGTATCAGTCTTATGAGATGGTGTGGAGAGTGGTGGGTCATGTGAAAGTCTGCATATACCCTATATATTAATATTGAAATGAATTTATATGCTATTTCTAAAAGAACTTTAGAAATAATGTTTATGTAAATGCTGAATATTGCTATCATTTTCAGTGTATTCCCTTTTCCCCTAATTTAGCAAATGATGAAGAAATTCAAACATGTTAATTATTAACATATGAATGTTTATTGATAATCATTAATAAATTATCTATCTATGTATTTTTGTGAATGCTCATTTTAGAATTATTATCACATTAGAATTAGTTTAAAGGATTGAAACATTTGTTTCTTCATTTATAAAATTTGATACATACCATATATTTTTAAATATTATGTATTATTTGCTATAAAAATGTTTTATTAATGAAAGCATTGGTGGTAGAGAGGTCAGTGACAGCTGCTTTACAAGCAGTTGTCCCGGATTAGTGGGTTCACTTTCTGGCTGATGTTATGACACATGAGGGGAAAAAGAAAACATTCTTTATCCATTTATTATAAAGTATATCTGTGGTTAAACAATAATAGTGAATATATGGTTTATCTTAAAATAATAGATAAATTGCTATGCTCAAATAAACTATTGTGCTATTCAGTATCGTATTTACTACACTTTTTATTTAATTTATGCTTCTGGATAGTAAAATCTTTGTATTCATTAAACATGTATGTTTGCTGTTTAAAAAATGTCATTATTAAAAGTAGGTAAAGATGATATATCATTAACTCCTTGAACTTGCTCTGTATTTGACCACATACATGATTTACAATAAAGATGAGTACTTTTGTTTAAAATATACTATAGCTCCTCAAAAGTCTATCTGCAATGTATTTGCTCCAAGTTATTATAATATGTTTGCACTTTTGAAATATTGAATTTAAAGCTCTTCACCATGATGTATTTAAAATATTTATTTTTTACTTATATTCATCAGGAAATTATAAATTGTGCTCTTCAAAAAGAAATGTTAATCTCATCTATTCAGGGTGTTAGTTAAAATTTACAATGCTTATTATCTTATTATATTCAACACACTAATTTAAATTTATGCAATGTTTAGATTATTCTTCATTCTATTTATTTAACCTACATTATTTATTTAGAATGGCTAATTTGTTTGTGTCAGTAATTTAAATTTTCTACTTACTTCGTATTTTAATTGCTGTTTATTATTTAAGTTTACAATGTTATCTGGATATCCTGTGTTGTCTTCAGTGTATCTCAGATCTTTGTTTGACTTAATCTTGTGTAATGATGTAAACATCAAAGTTTAAGGACTCTTTATTTTATTGGTAAATGGAGATAAAATATTTCATTTTAATATTCATTTTATGTTTATCTGTATTATTTGATGTACAAATTTAACATGTATTTTCATGTTAAGTTCTCAGAATATTTATCTGTACCAAATATTTTTGAGTGAATTATACATGTCCTTTTTTGTTGTTATATAGAATGTGAATAAATGCTTGATGTATATTTTTATTATTGAATTTTGCTACAATTTTATTTGTTTAGCTATATTTACTTATTTTATGGGTTGTACATATTACTCATTTGTCATTAGTATAGAAGATATTTGTGTCCCCCCTATTCCATAAAATGTTATATTATACCAGTGAGTTTTATTATATTTTTGTGATATTAAGCATATAATACTATATGTAGGCAATTCCCTTTTATTTTAATGGTTTATTCTCATATTTTATGACTAAAGACAAGGCCCTAACTCTTTGTTGCCCTCTTGTGTAGGCACTTATTCAAGTTCATGCCATAATCTTAATTTTACCTTTGCTTTTTTAAATCTCTTGATGTGTATCTAGATGATATATTTATTTAAAGTCATGTGTGATGTACAATTATGTCTTTATTCCAGCTTTTTAATATGTTTGAAGGCAATGCATAATACCAGACATACTTTCAGTTATATACTTGATAAATCAGAGTGGTTTTTGATATGCAGATCTTGTTGATGTGCCTAGATAACTTATCCAGAAGTTTTACAACTGTTAAACAATTTTTGTTATTAAGTTTATAATTGTTCATGTGGTTATATAGAATTTATACATCTTCAGTATTCATTGCTATCAAAGGATAATAAGATTTTTTCTTATTCAGGATTCTTGAATACATTTCACATAGGGACTATAGAATAGCAAGTGACTTTGTTGAAAGTGAGAACTTGACTGAACCCATAGAAAGTCATATTAAAAGGTAGTTCTTCCAACTGTGTCATGTGGCCACTTGATGGCGCTGTTGCTAATGAAATGTAACATTACTGGGCCAATAGTTTTTTTTGTTTCTGCTTGCCACCAATATTTCAAAGTATTTTTAAAAAATTTGTCATGGTATTTAACAAAATTTACATTTTAAAAATATATAAAACAAAGAATTTGAAAATGTGTATTATTTTCTGAAAGCAAATTAGAACAAATACATGCACTAGCCTGAGTGGACCAAGTGGGCAGCATGCAGTGCTAGAATGTGTAGGGGGGACTCTGATGGTTTTGCGATCTGAAGGATCAGCCAATACATTCTCTAATCTGAGCAAATCAATCTTATGATTCCAAAAACAATGGACAAGAGCAGCCATTGTACTACTCTCATAGCTGTTCTCCTGAAAATGTGCCTTTTCATGTGAAATGCTTCAATGACTTACTCTTTTGCAATTATTTTTACCTTCAAAGATGTGTGGAGAAACAGGGTGACAGAACTACAATTATTACTATGTAATAGTAAGTCAGGTTAAGGTATAAGATCCTTAATTCAAATGCACATAAAAACACTTATGGCCTATTGAATTCCATACACTCTCAAATCCTACGGTAACAATTTATGAAGTGTGTGCTATTTCCATAGTGATGCAAAGCACAGGGTGCAACAACATCTATGTCTGCTAATGACTAATATGACCAGAACTGTTCTAGAGGCTGTAAGTTGGGTCACGTTAATGACATTTTTCTATGCTTTTGCAAGCACCCACATTGGCAAGCAGACGTATGTTAGGTTGGATCAACTACCTATTAAAATTTTTATGCTACTAATAATTTTTGCTATATTTTAAATTGTAATGAATATTTTTAAATTTTCTTTTATTCTTCTTTTGGGGAATTTTTGTAAGTTAATTAAATAATGTAATGTTCACTTTTCCATCTCATAGATGTCATTACATATTATTTTAATGATAATTTATGATAATTTTTATCATCATCATCATAATATACATTCTCAGAAATCTAACAAAACCACACACATATTTATTATTATGCATTGAAAATACAATAGTACAAGAAAATATGAAGTCATTTTATTAAAATTATATTACTGCTGTTAAGTTAACATCTAGGCAGAAGATTATTTTTAAGATAAGAGGTATTTGTATTATGGAATATTTGTATTTATTGTTTTGTATATATTTTTTAGTTATTTTTTAATAAAGACTATAAAAGAATATAGTCGAAACGTTGGAGTATATTGTTACACGTTATAATAGGTCATATAATAAATCAAGATTTATAAAGAAGTCTGTGTATGGTTTGTTGTATATATATATTATCTTAAATTAAAAATGATAAGATCATTTTATTCACCTATTATTAGATCACTTTATGTTTTTTATTCTTCATTACCGCATTCATCTTGTGCAAAAATCATAAAATTTCTTTAATTTTACTTTAGTATAAGATTTCTACTAATAATATCACGAATGTTATATAGTATATTATAATTATTTTTAATATAATAGTTATTATGCTTAATGCTAAATTTAATAATTATTTGATTTAATATCATCTGAAAGATGAGATCACAATTTATTAATGTTATTTGTCACTAGGATCACATTCTTTGTTGGTTTTAAGAAATAAAGATAAAAATAAGATTACTGATTAATGAAGAATTCGTTATTGAAAAAAAAAAAACCCTGAGATTTGTTTATCAAAGTTGTCTTAAGAAAGTATTACTATGCTGAGATTTGATTACTATAATTATTTTAAGAAAGAATTATATTGCATAGAAGATCTGAGTTATTTTTAAAAAAATTATTATACCAGAGATCTGATTATTTAGAATAATAATCGTGATTATAAGATTTAAATAATTTTAGAAGATGTATTTGATGTAGAATTGAAAGTAGCCTAACCCTTTTTGTTTAATGTGCTGCATAAGATTTTAAGGATTGTGTTTTAAAGCGAAAGTATGAGAAGTCTCCTCCTGGTTAGATGTTTGAATTGGTCTTGATGTACTTCTCTTAAAGCAGCTTATATAAGATCTAGCCTATATAGTTGCTGAGCTAATCATTTAATTAGCTTATACACTTTTAAGCTTATTATTATTAACTATATATAACCCTGAGAATGTTACTGCTATGTTTAGCATACCAAGGTTCAGCCACCCCTCTATTGTTTATATATCTGATTGCCATCTCCTTAAGGTTACAATCTATATATATAAAGTGAAAAGAAATTGAATATAGAATTACCAACAATATCGCATGATCTCTCATATGTTTATTCATTTTTCAAATACACTTATCTTCATACTACTCCAATATCTTCTACTATAAGCTTCAAAGCTGGAATTGTTGCATGCATGTATCTGCAACTAACTCTTGTTTGTCAACCTAATTTTGAGACTTTAGTTTTATAATAACTGTAGCCCATTCTATCATTTGATTAAAAAGATTAATACCAGCAACAAGACCACATGACCTATCACATGCTTACTCCTATGCTCCCAAAAACATTTATATTCATCCTGCTCTGAAGCACTCTAATGTAAGTTTATTTAATCAAATCAACAGCAGGTGGTATAGTACTATAAAATCCCCATCTTCAGATTGACTAGGGTCTGCATTTTACCTTTGTCAATGAAGATTAAAGCTTCAAGTTAGAACAAATGCTCCTAATCATCTAGCATGGATTTGAGACATGTGAGTTTTTTAAATGTTAGTTTATGGGCCTAATTAGTGTAAAGAAATAAAAGATGTGTGCCATACACCATAAGCAAATTTAATTCCAATTTGTATTACAGTATTCATTGATGAACATAAAAGCCAGAAACTGATTAACTCTATAGATATGTATTTTTATATCACTAGAATAGCTGGTACTTATTAATTAGTTATTCTTACAGTAGATGGCACTAAGGTATCATCAAGATAATTGTTTTTGTAAAATACAGAATTACATGTCTGGTATTTTTATTTAATTCAAAAGCTTTATATAATGGTGCCACCAAGTCTAAAGCTTTCTAACATTTAGAAAACAGTGTGATAGTCAAAATATCAAATAGATATGAAACGAAAATAAATGCATTAAACCTAAAATGCAAAAATGATTGACAAGCTTTGTAAGTAGAAACTGAATATTTCAGTTGTTTAAAATGATGCAGGATAGAAGAGAAAACCAAGCTATTAACAATAGAAAAATAAATTATTGAAGATTATGTACACAGGAATGATAAAATAAGTCCTTAAACTAATGTTAATAATTGGACAATACTGGGTACTGTCACAACAGAGCAAATACCTTTTCAGAACTCTACAAATGAGTCACTTACTGGGCTAATCAACTAATATTCAAGGTAGAGCCTTACTTATATGGCTAGTGCCGTTGCTTATTTAATAACTATTCAAAATAAATTCTTAGCTTATGTACAATTTTTTTATTTGTCTAAAAACTTTCTGAGTTACACCTGCATTCAAAACTTAGATCATAGATATATAATATAAATATTTTAGTTCTTTTATAGTGTAATTTTCACTACACCACACTCACATAAGGTAGGAACTGTTTTCTATCCACTTTTAAGACTTTTTGGAGAGGTATAATAATGAATAAAATTCTTAATATAATTCCATTAAGTACTTTGTATCAAAGTTGTGAAGTCAATAAGTTTAATAATTATCAATTAAACTGTACTAATTGCCTACTGAACAACATAAAAGATGATATGGGCTAACTGGTGGGTGCTGATTCAACATGAAATGTACATCTTGAGGATCATAATTTTTTTATATGCCTTCGGTCATATGTTTATTATTACACTCCTACAAAAGGTGTTAAAAGTGGTTAGAAACCAGTTCCTATCTTGCCTGAAAGTGGTATAGTGAAATATACACTTCAGTAAGTGGATAATCTTTAGTCTAATGAATAACTAATAAAAATTATTAATAGTTACATCATAAGGTTTTTTTGTCGTTTTAAAGATGAAAATATTTTAGACCAGGGGTCCCCAAGCTTTTTGCACTTAAGAGTACATTCTATAATACCGGCGAGGTGGCGGGCACCACTTATTTTTTCAACCAGGTGGCGAGCACCATTTATTTTTTCAATGTAAATTTATAGTTGGATATTGTTAATAATACACATAATGTACAAAAAAATATTTATTTCAAAAATACAATTTTAACATATAATTAACGTTTATATTTTTATGCTGTAAAAGTATAGTATGCCCTACAATTTGATTACAATATAATACAATAATTTATAAGAAATTTTAAAAATTAAATTTATTTGTATCAGATAAATATTTTTTTATCGTGTTCAGATAGCGGCGGGCACACGTAAAACGGTCCGCGGGCGTCATGGTGCCCGCGTGCATAGGGTTGGGGACCCCTGTTTTAGACCATATAATCAAAACAACTATAATGAAAAAAAAAGACAGATAGGGAAATGAAAATATGTTCAAAAAAATCTTCAAGAGGGAGGACAGAGGAAAAATAATTTTGTTCATTTAAAGTAAAGAATTTGAGGACACATTTTAGACGTATTGTTGATTTCTTAGAGCAGCTGACTAAATAGATTAAGATAAGGCAAGAGCAATGCTCTATTCTACTGCCATCTAGCGTAAGTTTGAGTAATCAGTGATTTTTAGATGCATATAAAATCCAAATCCGTATTTAAATCCCTGTCGACAAACAAGTTTCTGGTTTTGCTTTTATTTTCAAGGTTTGGGATTTTCAAAATAGGCTAGATATTTTATGTATGTCCAGTATATAGCATTAGAGTGACGATATCTTGTCTAATCATATTTTTAATTTAGTCTATTTGTGGATTTGATATTATTAGTTGTAATAAGACTATATATATATAAACATTTTTTTTACGATATATATATATTACTCGGACTTTTTAAGTTTTTTAATTCTTGCTACAACAGGCTAATCACAACCTCATCTTTTTAATAAATCTTTTCACATTTTTGAAATCAAATTGAAAGGGAATGACTATTTCTTCTACATGTCTCACTTAGTCACCAGCGCTCTCCGCATTTATATTCTCATAGCATTCGCTTATTTCAATTCTTTATCCTTATCGCATAGGATTTATTACTGTGCTAGAGTTTTTACTTTTAAAATAACATATACAAGTGATTTAGTTAGATTTAGTGAAGCTTACATTTTCGATGATTATATATAACACACTTTTACGCAAGCGTGTGTGGAGCATATACATAAGCATATTAATGTTTTTACATGAAAGCAGTCAATTCCTAAATAATACTAATATGAGTAACAATCAACAAACCTAATCTGTTGTCAATTAAAAATGTTAACAATCGGTATGTTAATTTAAATTAAAAGTAAAACCATTAAATGTGCGTGCGAGTTTAAACTACATTAAGCTACAATGCTTTTATAACAGTAAACATCAAATATTTATTAACTAAATGATTTAGTCTGAAAGCATGAAAACTTGAAACGATTTTCCATTAAGAAACATTACATTCAAAAGATTTTTAGCTTTTAAAATACTATAAGGAAGTTTTTATATCTAATATTTCTGTTATAAGCAAACCTACAAAAATCGTTCATTGTAACGTCAGACTTTAATGTATAAGTAAATTTATTTTAATGTTGTTACCTAAAATTTAGCAAATATCACAGGTCCGGTTGTCAGGATCCACTATCGCATTATCTAAATAATAGTATTCCAAATAAGGAAATAATCAAGCGGCAGTGCACGGGTTTGTTGAAAATATCAACATGGCTTTGTACTGTGTAGTAATTGTGAAAAGGTAGTGCGATTTATAAGTATGCAAATTATTTTAAAAATACGTTTTAATTTCTTCACTCTATAACCCTATTTTGTAAACTGTATTTACAGTCCAGCATTTTATTCTTATATTAAATAACAATAAATAATTTCTAATTATTTTAAATACTGTCAGCCTTGTTTAGTCCAATGTCACATGACTATCACATGATTTTGACTTGCACATAACTATTTCAGCAGTATATTCTTTTCTATCAGCACAGGTATGTCATCTACTAAAAACTTTAATAACTAACAATATTAAGTATTATAATCTGGCATTTATTAATAACTAAAGCTTACATGAGGTTGTATAGCTGGGGAGAAAGGAGAAGAATATACATGATTTATTGTAAATAAAACATTGTTATCTGGAACTCAAAGTCCATGCATCATGTTTTCAGCCTTGTTATTTTCAGTGCTCAAACTTTTGAGGAATTTTGAAGCAATAAACTAGTTCCACTTCTATTTGAAATAATGTAGTCCTTTGTCATGTTTTAAATCACACCTAAAATATCCTTTATACATGACAAAAGTTCTATTTGTCATGTGTTTTATTGCCCTCCCCCCCCAACAATGGTAAAGACTCGCACCATGTTTTGACTTTTAGAATCGCCTGGGGATTATGAATTGATTATGCATTAAAAGCATTTTTCTCACTGAAGTAATTTTTCAGTTGCTTCTGAGTGAAAATTTAGATAAAATCCGCAAAAATTATGGCAAAGATAAGTATTTGTGTCTTTTAAGGAAAATTTTGAGATATTGAAGTTCTATGGTGTAAAATTACATTAAAATCAAAATATGCATTGTGAATCATAGATACATTTAGTTTATTACTGTATGTAAACATGTAAATTCAAAGTCTAATAAACCTTTTTGAAAAAAAAAGCATTCCAGCATATATTACCTAATACATTTAACTGTTATAATTATTAAGAATTTTTTTAAAAATTTAACTTTCGAATATTCTACCAAACAATAAAAAGGAACTGACAGGTTGCAAAAGCAAGGAGTATGTAAGAAATCAGTATTTAAGAACAAAGTATAGATTCGCTTAAATATCTAAAACTAACATAGCTGATTAAGGTCTAGAGATCAAAACTGATGATTCTGTATGCAAGGCATATAATTTTGATTGAAATTTTAGTCATGGATATCAAACAATCAATATAGCTCTCTCCTATGGATTGATCCATAGAAAAATAATAACTTGCTTAAAAGGGTGTATGTTTTTAATGTGTCTATAGTGTGGGATGTTGGTCTGAATTCTGGGATAATGAATATTTTGTGATAAAATTGAGTGAAGGATATGAAATGTGCACTTATAAAAACAAAAAAGGGATATAGTTTTCCATTGTATTCTATTCATTCCCAAATCTTCAATTCCACTGATCTATTTTAATTTTTATATCATCCAGTATGCACAATGTTATGCATCTTTTTTTTTCTATTTCCAACCACAATACTATTCACAACATTCTTTATTAAACTATTTTTTTTCTTAGTATATATTCAATTCAGTATGTCTTCCTATCATTAACGCCCTCAAGCTTCTTTTTTCTTTACTGCTTCAAAAATTTCTTCATTTGTGATTTTATTTTTTCAGTTAATTTTCTTTATTCTTTTCCACACCCATATTCCAAAGGCTTCCAATTTCTTCCTAATTCTTCTACTCATTATCCATACATATCACTTAATTAATATTTTACTTAAATTCTCTCTTAAATCTTAGTAATGTTAATGCCTTTAAAGTGCCAAAATTCTTAAGACTGGCCCTGAAATATATATGTAAATAAAATATTTTTTGGGTTAAAATGCATATTATTTTGTTTAAATTCTTAACATTTTGATAGCCTGCATTATTATCAAGGTTGTAGTCTTAATGAAAAATTGTTAGGTTTTAAGTAATAACAAAACTGGATGTAAAAAATAATCATTGTTATATATATTTGATTGTTGATTATTGAGAATAAGTGGATTAACAAAATTTTTATTTCCTTCAGTTTTACAACTTATTAATTTAAAGAAGTGGGCTCCACTAGGCTGGAGTGTGATATGCTTCATCAGATTTGCATTTTTAATATTTCAGTAGATACGCTCATGGTTGTCAAATCATGCTTTTCCAAATTAGCAAGTATTTTAGCATTATCAAAATCAAGTGCACAAACAATTTCACCAGACTAGAGTTCTGTAGTTATCATTTTGAAAACATAAAAAAATTTATCCTAAGACTGAAAACACAGCAAATTTAAAATTATATGTGCAACAATCTAAGTGTTTCCTATAAGCAACAGACTTCTTGGTGAGCACAACTACACAAATAAATCAATGGCCATTCTACTTTTTATACAAGCATATTTAAATACAATGCCAAAAATCTCTAGAACAATATAATATTATCTATTCATTAATTCATGGAAAATATATAACAATTATGAGGTATGGGAGCATATATTCCTTGGATAATGCAGATTTAATTATAGTGAAGATATTTTTAAAATTCATAATAATAATGAGAAGAATAATGAGGCACATAGTAGAGCCCATTTGTAATAAAACGTTAATTGCATAATAAGCTTCAAAAATAATTCACTTCAAAGAATTGTATATTTTTTTATAACACATACCAGTATTCCAGTTATACTGTACAGTCTGCAGTTAAACAACAATACTAAATTTTTGAACATATTTCATTACAATGATAGAATATTCATTTGTAAATAGTCCAGCAATAATTTTTAAATGAAAGAGTAAGTCAGTAATTTTTATTTCACAGACTAGGAAGGTATTCTTTCTATCTCTAGTCTGTATTATATATAACTTAAACATTTTTTAAGCAGATGCTTTCATTCAGCTCTTTAGATAACAAATTAAAATGTCATCTCAAAACTAATAAATAGGTACTTCCGTCTGGAATTTTAATAACCCATTTATTAAAATAATGAATTATTTTAAAGAAAACCAATGTTTAAAGGTATGACAATGTTAAAATAAATATGTTTTTAAATAGACATTGCAAGAATAAATATTTTAAAGTCTTTTAATAAATTTCTTACTCTTTTCAGCATCTTCCAATAATTAAGCTAAAGCTATAACAGAGCTCAAAAAACCAATAACCCTTTGTCTGTATTTTTGGAACATGCTAAAAATGCCGGGCACGATATCTCACTTGCCAATCCTATAATCATATGCACCGAGGCTAATGATCATAGCAGAAAAATCAAGGAAGCATTTTACATTCACTGAAATATCTATGCTATTAATAGAAATGATACATGATTCAAAATTTCCAAGAAATGACTTCATAATACAGCACTAATTTAAATATTTTTGCATACATTTTTCTATAGGTATCATATTATGGCTATGATTATGAGGCATGGATTCTTGAAAATGTTAAGCCTATTAATATTGTTAATTAATATTATTAATTATCTTATATATCTTCTCCATTAAATCAACAGCATGTAAAAAGGACTATGATTATGGAGCTGTAGGTGCTCCGAAAGCGCTAAGTTCATAAATAGAGGCTCACTAATAACAAACTTATAGCTTCACCTCAGCTATTAATCTTAGCTTAACAGTAAAACTTTATTTATAAGTGTGTGGTTGTTTACATATTTAGAGGAATTAAAACTGTATTTATTAAATAAGTCTTTAATAGTATCAGTATTATGGCACAAAAAATATAGAACTGATAATAAAGATTATTGTAAATAAATAATTGGTAAACAGTAAATGCTCTTACATAAGAGTGGACATCCATAGAAAATTCCCTTGAAGTACTAATTCTGCATAACAATAACATAATAATTGTTGAAGAATAATTATTCAAATGTTCCATCCTGTTTAATAAGGATGTAGATTTCAGACTTCCTAATAAACTTTAGTTTAAAACCTTAGCACCTGGATTAAAACATATTTACAAGTACATACTATTTTAACAAAATAAAATTAATTAAAATAATTACATTGAGAATTATTAAAAATAATTAATTATGAAACTAGATAATTAATGAAAAGAATAAAGAAACAGTAATAGTAATAATAAGCAAGTGTGCAAGATCTTCCTCCTTTATATTCTTGATCATGTGATTGACTTTGATGATTAAATTGACATTTTACATCTCCTCCTACATGACCTAATTCATTACAGTTCAAAAATTTATCAATCTCCTAAGAAACAAGCCTAAAATAAAGTCATTTACATAACTATCTAGACTATGTAATTAAACATGTTAAATCATAAGACAATTATTTATTATTATAATAAAATAAATATTGTAAAATAAATTACCTTTTTTAAAAAATAAACATTAATTTATATTACTTTTTAAAACAATGTAATATATATTTAAAAAATATGAATTTCTCCAGAACACATCATTATTTTTTAAATTAAAGAAATTTAAGAACAATTAATTATTGCAACAAGGAAGTGAAAGTTAAAATTTAACATGCAAACACACTGAAACAAATTCTGTTTTATTTGAAAACTAATAACTTTTAATAATAATAAAAAATATTATGGCTTAATTTTAATTTCACTGATTTAATTGTATTACAATTAGTGTAAAGAAATATATACTTTATTAACAAATGATTTAAATAAAAATTCTTTTTCTTATCAGCAATAAATTAAGTACTAATACTTTACATTAATGATGAGTGCTGGTTTAGCATAAAGGGTATCTTGGGGTCATTTATATTTTAAGATGTCTTTATTCATATAGTTGAAGGATTCTCACATGATCATCATGGTTTATTCTTACACAAGTTTTTGCTTTCAGTGCATTATAAAAGATTATAAGTGACCATATTCATGAATTTACATATATTCTTTACAATTTTAATTCATCAATTATTTCAATACCTCCCATTAGACATAAACTATATGCTACTTAATTTTTATAAAATCCACCTCTAATTTCCTTTTCTGCTAGGTATAATAATAAATTAAATGTAGATCTTTTAAGTAAATATAGGGATTTAAATACGAGTTTAATGTCTAAGAAGAAGGATTAAAAATAGTTAAAACATTACATGGATCACCATTTCCTATACATACACAAGCTGTTAAAATAGTAGAAAATTTTCAATAGGGCAAGGTCACCCAGTGCAAGCTTTAGAAATCAATGGCTACAAGAAGGTGAATGCCTAAAACTCCTTTATAGTGCTTATTTATCCAATATTTCCATATTAGTTTCTAGCTTGTGGCTTTTATCAGTAAGGATGTTTGAATCAACCTACATCTTAAAATCTAATGCAATTTTCCAGCAGCCAAAGCTATGAGTCCAAGATCAAATACAATAATGTTTTCATTCTAAACTCATTCACTTATATAGTCATATAGAACTGTATCTATACACTTTGGTGTCATTGGACTTCTAAAAACCACAATCACCATCAAGCTATGGGTTTGCAATGGGTGACATTACTGCATTGAGAGTTTACTATTATTTTAACAGCTTGTGTAACTATAAAAAATGGTGATCATGTGTTGTTTTAGTCGTTTTATACCCATCCTGTATGTAGGATGATGTTGATTGTGATTTAAAAAAACAGTGACATCATAAATGCATAATACTGAACTGAGTCCAGATCTATTTCTATATGCAAATGAATAAGTTTGGATTGAAAACATTATTTGTTTTCATGTTGAACTCATAGCTTAATTGTTATAAATAGGTAAAAGATAGCTGTTAGATGACTGGTTTAGATTATAATGTCTAGATGCTATGCTCTCAAATAGAAACCATTAGCTACAAACTGGTCCAGGGTATTTTATGAGTAGGCAAAAGATAAGAATTTTATGGATAAACCTTCTTGCATTCATTGATTACTGAGGTTGTTACTGGGTGGCACTAATATATGGAAAGTTCACTACTGTTTTAAAGAAATAAAATAATTGATAGATAAAAGTTAAAAAGAAATAACATATAATTATGGTAATGTTTACTTAAGATCATTTTCTTGAGCTAAAAGTAATATATAATCTGAATATATATATATAATTGTATAAAACCCAGAAATATCATTTTAATACATGATAACAATTATGTTTTGACTAGGTGGACGTATATTTTGATCAACATTTGAATGTGGATGCAAAACTTTCTTATGAATTGTCAAGCATTGGTGGTTGAGAGGTCAGCGACAGCTGCTTTACAAGCAGTTGCCCCATGATAGCGGGTTCGCTCCCGCCTGATGCTATGACACACACACAAAAAAACTTTTTTATGAACTCATTTAGATTTGGACAAAGATAATTACATACTAAAGACAAAATGGCTCTTCATAATTTTAAATATAAAAGTGATGTTAGCCCTAATGCGAGATCAGAGTAAGTTTTAAAATATAGTTGTAATATGATACCTTGAAAAATATTGGATTTCTTAAGAAATATATGGATCCATGCAATTATGCCATTTAACTCTAAGAATGCATATATTGTTTCACATTTTAAAAATAAACAAAATGGACAAAAATTGGAGTATTACATGGAATATCATTGTTTTTCCATTACATAAACATATAATATGTGTCTTGCATTGGTGGTCGAGAGGTCAACATGACTGCCTTGCACTTGCTGGCAGTTGCCCTGGTTGCAGGTTCGCATCCCAGCTGATGTGATGACACTTTAAAAAAAAAACATATAATGTGTGTTCTTCAAGAATTTCGTTTGAATAGGTTACTTTTAGTAGTATATAAATGGTTACTAAAGACAGTGTAATTTTTTGTTGCATCCAAATGCAAGAAAAGCATTTATTTTGTTTTATTATTGCCACATGTATATATAAGGATATATTAATAATTTTTCTAAGTTTTTCATTAGAGTAGATATTATCCACTTGATGGATAATATTTCTGTAGTGTAATTTTCTAATATCGTACTAAATCATTTACACACTTTATTACTGTTTCATAATGCTTTAATTACCATCCTCTTTGAGAATTTTGATTGCTTCAGCAATCTTTTTCAGAACTTTCATTAAAGCATTGTGAACCAGTAATAAAGTGCATAGATGAATTAGTATTATATTATATACATTTGGCAATACATTAAGAAAGATTAGTATAATTTTCCTACACAGCTCTCATGCAAGATATGGACTGAATTCTATTCAATTTTCACACTTTGTGGAGGGTGTAATTATAAACATGTTTTCACCCAATTTAATACCTTGTATAATCATAAACACAAGACCAACACATGTATAAAAGATGTATAATTTCCAAGGTGCATATTTCATTCTGAACCAGCGCTCATCAGTTGGTCCAAATCACTATTTCACACAAATATGAACATCATCGTTCACTATATATAGATAACTCAATTACCAACTTAATTCTATTACAATTTTAGCACTAAGCTTTATCTCTATATTTCTAATAGATGGGCTTTGACTGAAGAAAAGCATTCACATTTACCAATTTTAAAAAGACATCAGTGTATTTTAGTAGTAAGATCTAATGTGTCATTGTTACAATAATATTTT
Source organism: Epiperipatus broadwayi (assembly GCA_028023455.1). Taxonomy (NCBI): domain Eukaryota; kingdom Metazoa; phylum Onychophora; class Udeonychophora; order Euonychophora; family Peripatidae; genus Epiperipatus; species Epiperipatus broadwayi. Next base: position 109,113 of record JAQFVV010013252.1, read on the forward strand.
CTGATAAAATATAAAAAAAACATGACATAATATTAACATAATTAAAATAAAAATGATTGATTCAATTATAAATATCAAATGATTCCAAAAGTTAAATCTATCTTATTGATTTTTAAAAAGTTGCATTTAGAAAAAGATGCAGTATTTTACAGATTTATATTTTGCTGTCGTTATAACTTAAATATGCCTTAATTGTAAAGAAACATTTAAATAGTTTATCACAGAATAAATAAAAACAGTAAGTAATTGTTCCACAGACTTTCAACCTTGTGAACATTATAGAATTTTTGTTCCTCGAATTATCTTTTGCTAAGAATAAGTCGATACATATATATACTGGCCAATAATTTAATTGACAAAGATATTTAATAATGCAGTTTCAAATTGTAATTCTAAGCAGACGGTAAACAAGTGCTACACATGCCCTGTACTGTTATATTAAATTAATTTTGTTGAATATGAGAAAACTTTTGATCCAAGCTACATGATGCTCTTTGAAGTGATAAAAATAACATACATAATTGCATTTGTCTACTTAGATAAGATGGTCTCTATCATTTGGTTTGAATCAAGAGGTCTCATATTCAGCAAAAAATAATGTCGAAATAATATAACAGTACAGGCCAAATGTAGTGATTGATAACCAATACTTTGTTGCTTTGTTAAATGGTCCTTGAACAACCAATTCTGTATAAAAAAAGCTTCTAAGTGGCCATTCTTATATTCTCTAGATAAAAATATCTAGATCCCATTTACTGACCAATAATTAAATGGCTGAATAAATAATCTATTATTTAATTATGTGTGGGAAAAAAGATATAAGCCTTTTCATAATATAAAAAATATTCATGTTTCAGCTGGTTCGGATTCAAACCTTAAGGGATTATAGAAAAATGGTAATATTCCAGCTGCAGCATAAGGAATTCTTTGATATAATTTATCTAATTAAAAAATTATATTGTTTATCAAAAAGATAATATTATTAGTAAAATATTTTTCTAAAAAACTAATTTATTGTAAAACAAAATTAGATTTTCTTCTCCTACACGATTCATAATCTATTCTTTTTAATTACATAAGTATTTTATGTAAGATATCAATAAATCTCTTATTGATTTTTAAATAAACTTGTATTTTATCAAGCAGACAATTTGAAAATATATAAATATTTTTTTATCTATCTAGAGACTTAATCTTTCCCTTGAAAATGGCTGGGATTTGATACTACGTTTTATTAATTAAAATATAATATGTAAATAATACAATGGTTAATAGCTCTGGAGTTTATTAAAAGTTCAGGAACCGGAAATAACAGAATGGAGCACGATTTGCGGACTTGGAGCACCAGAATCTTCCACGTTACAAAAGTCTCAGAACATTTAAATAAATGAAACAGTAGAGATAAACAAATTAGCATATAGAATAAACTGTAGCATATAAAATAATGATGCTATTGTTTAACTCAATTTATTTTATTGTAAAATGTATTAACATCTAATGAATAATATTTCCGCAGTGTTATTTTTACGACACAACTTTTATGCGAGGGAGGATTGGTTTCTGTCCATTTTCAATTAACACCTTCTGAAGAAATGTAATCATAGCTATATAACCAAAGACATAAAAAGATGCATGATTTGCAAGATCCACATTTCATGTTAAACTAGCACTTATCAGTTGGCCCAGAGCACAATCTCTTACACATCTTTTTATCACTGTTCATTATATATAGATGGAAATTACTACAGTTCAATTGATAGGTGCCAAACTTACTACCCTCATAATTTTGAAACAGACCACTTAATGAAAATATATTATTAATTTTTATTAATCAATCATTAGACTAGAAATTATCCATTTAATAAATAATATTTTTGTAGTGTTATTTTCATTACACCACTCTCAAACAGTCACTACCTTGTGCGAGAGTGCCATAGTGAAAACAAGATAACTGAAATATTATTCATTAAATGGATTATTTCCTTGTGTAATGAATGACTACTAAAACTTAATAATGTATTAACATCATTTATAAATAAAAAGAGTTGAAATATTATTTATGTACAATATAATTAATTGATCAGAAGGAGAACAGTCAAACAATGTTTGAGAAACAAAATGGAAGATAAACTGAGAAGAAACTTAACATCACTTCACCAACTAATCTGAGGATTATGAGAGCCTTGAATAAAAAAATTATTAAGCTCTACCAACTTGTGTCTACTGTTTACCAAAGCTTACATTAGGTAGCAGAATTGTAGTATGAGAAATAGATTGCTACTTACAAGTCAATATAGTACAGAAGGACTTTGAGAGTTTCTTTAATTTGAGTATGTTTGAAATAAGTGTTTCAACTATCTTTTTTGCAGATAATTATATTCTATTTTTACATAATTTATTTCTTTGATTAGTTCATATTATAGCTTAACAATCAAAAAATCAAACTACAATAGATATATACACTGATATTCTGATGATCATTAAATATCATATGATCATTATTCTTTATGCTGAGAGAAGCTGTTTACACAAAGGCAAAACTCTTCATAAAAATGCCACTCATTGCCAGCCAGGGTAATCAAGAATGATGATCATGTGTTGTTTAGCAGTTTAACATCATACCTTCCCAATAGGATTATGATGACATTGTTCATTAAAGAACCAAAGATGCTAAAATGTATAGGTGCTGAACTGAGATCAGATTTATATGACTATACAAGCAAATCTGCTTGAATTGAAAATATTACTGTGTTTTCATTAATAAAAAAGTAAAAGGTGACTGCTGCCATGTTGCATTAGATTCTAAGATCTATATGCAGTGCTCTCAGATCCAAGCTCCTCACTGATGAAAGCCACAAGCTAGAAACTAGTATGGGGATAGTGGATGAGTTGCCAATTGATTGGGAATATATGCACAAACTTTTTTGCATTTATTAATTACTCTAGATTGCACTGAGTGGTGCTACTACATCCTCTTGATCTATGTCTCTCATCAGTGGTGCTAAGGTATAAATTTCTTTTTCAAAACTATTGTTTTTGTATTTTTATGTTTGTTATGACTCTCCAAAGGTTAATTGTAATAGTAGTTTTATGTGTTAATTTAAATACTTAATGAGAAGAAACATTTTTGGATGGTAAATTGTGGATTAATTTCATTATTTTATTTATATATTTCCGATAAAATGTATACAGAATATTTTATACAAAATGATTTTATTTAATTTGTTGAGTTATTCTCAATAAACCCAAAATCACTTTTTTTTCATTCAATTTACAGTTTTGTTACCATAAGAGGAGTAACCAAAAATAACTGGAATCATTGTCTGGAAGTTGAGGTTGTTGCAGTGTATGTTTTTGCCATTAGATGTCTCTTGTGGAAAGGGGATAGAGCAGAATATGAAAAAAATTAGAATGGGGAATGGAACATAAAGTGGCTATCTGGTTTATCTGGGCATAATTGCTGAGATATTCTTGACTTTGTTTAAGGAGAAGCCACAGTACATCACATCTCATCACCAGCCTACCATTTCCCATCATTGAAAAAAGTAATATTGTGAGGTAGTATATGTTTTTCTTAAATGCATGTTACTTATTAGTCAATATTTGTAATAACAGATATCCCCTGGAATAATGTGAAATTCTATTTTCTGTTAGGAAAAATAGCAAAAGAAACAGTTATAATTCATGAACCAGCTTATAAGAAAGTGGATCTGGGGAAAACACAAGTTTATGAGTGTTTAATTGAAGTGTCAAATTCACCACATCACAAAAAGTATGGTAGTAAAGTCTAAGGTCAAGACAATGCTCATCCATAAGCTATATTCACTCAATTTCACTTTGTGTGACTTCTTTTTATTTCCCTGAATAAAAAAATGCCTCATTTTTTTTTTTTTTTTGCATTCTTAGTATTGAAGGAAAAACAATGTAGATGATAAAAGACATCAATTTGCAAGAGTTTTCAGATTACTTCAAAAAGTGAAAAACATATTTAAACCATGGTATTGCATTAAATAGACTAAACTTTGAAGGGGATTCAATTTGTAATAACTAAAGATAAAAACACAATTTTCTATTGCAAAATTATCATTATCTTTGGTTACACCATTGTATATAACTTGAAATAAAAGCATGAGGCATTCATAGAGCAATTCAATCACTAATTTCATGATTGAATTAATTTATTCATGGATGCCCTATGCTTTTATTTAAAATTATATAAAATAACCAAAGTTCCTCATTAAATTTTTTTTTTAAAGTTAAACTCTAAAACACTATCAATGGTTTCATTGCTATAAGCAGACTTCTCAAATGTAAAGGACTTCAAAATAACAACATATTTAAACTAACACATTACCCACAATTCCACTTACTTTCCATACACCCTTAATATTATAAGAACATTTTAATTGCTTCAGAGTCATAAATTTTTAATAATAAAGATTCTTTATTTCTTCTGTTTAGTGTTTATTTTGTTGGCTAGTCTGGTTAAGTTGTGAATTTGGAGTAATTTTGATTATTTATTGAGTAGTTTAGCTTTATGTTTTTAATGTATATATATTATTTTTTATTTTTTAGCATTCAGATATTTTGGTACATACTTTTTGTAGCTATTCATATTCAAATTTTAAAAGTGAAAATGTAATCAATGTTACAAAATTTCCAAAATTCAAAATGAAATTTGTGTGCATTAAAAATTGTGTAAAGATTATTTTGCTTATGAATGAAGATACTGTCCTTAATTTCTTTTTCTATTTTAATTAACAATAAACACTTTTAAGAGAATTAATCATGAAATTCAATAATTGCATATTTGTAAAGTATATACTGTCATTTATTGTACATAATTATCTAATTGAACAAATATCAACATGCCTACATTGTTAAACTGGATAACTCAACAATATTGCATTGATATATTATATTGTCATCAATATCTAACACATGTACAACATTTGAAAAAAATCTGTTAAATACAAATATGTTAAAGAGTATTTATAAGATTTGACCCAAGCAAACAAACAAGGAGAATTTCTAAGTTAAATAAAAGCATTTAAATTTTTTGATGCTAATTTCTATTTTACTTTATTAATATTGTTTCATTATACTCTTAAATATTTTAACTTTTTCTCAGTATGGATTGATTAACCTCATGCTTCAACTCACTGTGAAACTAGTATTTTGCTGAGTTTAGCCCTTTTATAGGAAAAAAAACTACACAGAATAATACTGCCACCATCATAATTTCTTTACAATAAATAAATCAATAATATTTAAATTTATTGCTGTAACAATGATGCAAGTACATGTCTTTTAAGATGTTGATTGGTTGTTTGTTGTTTTATTTCCAAGGGAGCACCTGTTAAGGATTTTGACAATTGTATTTTTTTATTTTGAAAAAAAAAAGTGGGACTTGAGTAGAATCCCTGTTGGAAGCTTACCAGCCATTTTATTTTAAATAATTCAGTTTTGAGGGAATTCTTGTATAAACAATAAGGCTGACTCTAAGTTATCTTATTTAATATTTCCTTTTTTTATTTACTAAAATGATAAAGAAAGAAAAACCCAAAAGGTTGTAATTAAAATATTTTTAAATGTAAATTCATCACACCAGCTGTAACTAATCTCAGCATACTCACAAACTTTATTTTGGAGTGTTATGTTCTGTTTCAAACAAATCAGTGCTTAGAACATGTTTGCATGTGACACTGCTCTTTTTTGCTCATAAAGTGTCATATTGTAAGAATTATCAGACACTTTGTGGTGGGCACTATCCTGTAATTTTGAATATATTCCACTGCACTTTGTTTTGTCAATGAAAGATTCCAAATTTTAATCCTATTTCCAAAAAAACTCACCATATGTTAACGAATGTTAAAGAAACAATAATTTTAGTCATGTGTTATTTGTTCACCTCATATTAAGTGTTTGCCATGTTTTAACATTTGGACATTATGAAGCAAATGGAATTTATTAAAAAATTTATTCAATTTTTTTATATTTAACATTCAATTTAGAATGCATTTGTTAATATTTTTTAAAGTTAACAAGATATACACATACTAGAAAATAATTTTGAGGAAAAAATAGTAAATTGTTTACATTTCTTTTCTCAAACATTTATTGATTGTTAACTTTAAAAAATATTAACAAATGTATTCTAAATTGAATGTTAATTTTAAAAAATTCAAATACATTTTTGAATAAATTCCTTTTACAACATTAACATGTGGTTGACCTTTAACATGAAGTGAACAGATAACACATGGCTAAAAATAATGTTATTTTTTGTTGACGTTCATTTACATGTGGTGATTTTTTTAACATTTCTTTTTTGCCATATCATTTTTGGAAATATGATTAATATTTGGAATCTTTCATCAACAGAACAAGCTGCAGTGGAATATTTTTAAAATTTTATCATTTTAATAAATACACCTGGGTCTTTTTTTACACGGACTTATTTAACATGATTTTGAAGTTACACGATTCGTGTTTCACCATAAGTCGATTTCCGATAATGCGCTATTACTTTAAATAATAAATTTCATGCACTTATGTTATATTGAAAGTAATAGCACATTATTGGAATTCGACTTTCATCTTAGTAATTTCAATATTTTCAGTGTTTTTTATAATAGTAAGATTTTATGCAATAATGAAATTAAAATCATGATTTCCACATTTTATGTATACACATATTAAATTTTTCAAGATTATAATGTAAATTTGTTCAAACATTGTGCGTGTTAATTTTGCATTTTAAATCACATTCTGTTTTTGCTTTTTAAAAAAGAACGTAATCAATTATTATTTTCTTATTAATGACACCAATCATTAATGTGCTCTTAAATTCCAACGAGAGCTAAATTGTTGTATGTCTGGATATCGTGAGCTTTGTAAACAATTAATAAAATCATTGTCTCAAAAAATATTTACTAATTATGTTGTCACCAGAAAATCATAATAATTAAAACGTGTATAAAAAAATGTAAATTACAGTACTGTAAATTATGGACAAAAATATATGTTTTGAATAAAATTAAATATTATAGCTAAAAAAAAGTTTGTCTTGTATCATTTTTTTCAAATTTGAAATTTTTTATTAGTCATATTTTATTTCCTTTTTTTTTTTTTTTTTTGCGCGAATTTTAAAGTAATTTTACGTTAGTGCTTTGCTTTTATGCAAATTTTGAAAAATCACAAACTGCATCCCCTCTTTTTCAATGTAAGTTACATCTATTTTTGCACGATTTCATTTGTGTGTGTTTTCTGAGGAACCTATCTATCATGTAAAACAAGACCCAGGTGTAAATAAAAAAGTAAATACTGATTATGATCACTTAAGAGTCAGATATTATTTATATTAAAAGCTCCTTAAAATGGATTATTTAAATTAAAATGACTGGTAAGCTTCTGGCAGGGATTCTATGTAAATATTAAAAAAAACATATTTTCTAACCTTTTTTTTTACATATTTGTTGTTTTTTTCACAAAATATTTGTGAAATATTAATGATTTTAGAAATATAACTCAGATTTTAATAGATAATATTTATTTTTTTACACAGACAAATTAATAAAGAAATCACTGACATATGACTGCAATTTATAATTGGATGACAACAAATTTTATGTTGACTGTTGTAGATTATTTTTGTCAATTATAAATAGTAATTTATTTTTAAAAAGTCTTTCATTTATTTTAATAGTCTGACAAATTATTAATTGGCATTTTAGAAATTAAACTAAAAACAAATATAATTTTAAAAAGCAAAAAAAAAATTACTGCAGATTCTGTAATTGAACATTTCAAAGTTTGGAACTTTAATTCAATCTGACCACAAGACACAGTAAGAAATAGTTTATATCAATGCATTAAAAACCATAAATATTTACTAATTTTTTTAATAAAAGAATAGAAATAATTCATTATTTGGAGTTGTTATGACTCAAGTCAAATAAAAAATACCAAGCTTTTTTAAAAGAAAATTATTATTTATTAGAAATTAGTGATTCATTTTAGACCTTTAAATCAAGAGTAAACTGAAGTGATAAACTACTTCAATGATGCTCTTTCATAGCTTAAAACTTTATTTCAATTAACATTTACTAGCAGATTTCATTTTCAGAAAACAAAAATCTGGACTCTTCTTACTTTAGTTAACATGTTTAAACATTCAAAGATCAGCCTTTCAAGCTAATTGTGCATGCATCTTCTGCCAGTGTTAAATAATAAATGAATACTTCACTCTACAATACAAGATATAGTTTTTATGCAGGAATAAAAGGAATCCTCTTATTCCTACAACTCAAATTCTTTTATATGAGCAAATCTGAAGTACTGTTGAATAAAGCATGAGAGTAGAATTCTCACATTAAATTACTATCTATGATGTTGTGAAGAATGACGCCGGTGAAATTGTCTAGAATTTACTAAACGCCACTCTAAGTGAAACTTAATTCTTCACAACATCGTAGATAGTAATTTAATGTGAGAATTCTACTCTCACACTTTATTCAACAGTACTTCAGATTTGCTCATATAAAAGAATTTGAGTTGTAGGAATAAGAGGATTCCTTTTATTCCTGCATAAATACTATATCTTGTATTGTAGAGTGAAGTATTCATTTATTATTTAACACTCGCAGAAGACGCATGCACAATTAGCTTGAAAGGCTGATCTTTGAATGTATACAATTGTATGCATAGCATTATATAAAAATAAATGCTTATTTACTTATAATTAAGTTTCACTTAGAGTGGCATTTAGTAAATTCTAGACAATTTCACCGGTGTCATTCTTCACAACATCGTAGATAGTAATTTAATGTGAGAATTCTACTCTCACACTTTATTCAACAGTACTTCAGATTTGCTCATATAAAAGAATTTGAGTTGTAGGAATAAGAGGATTCCTTTTATTCCTGCATAAATACTATATCTTGTATTGTAGAGTGAAGTATTCATTTATTATTTAACACTCGCAGAAGATGCATGCACAATTAGCTTGAAAGGCTGATCTTTGAATGTATACAATTGTATGCATAGCGTTATATAAAAATAAATGCTTATTTAACATGTTTAAGTAATGTTAGAATATATCATTATTCAATTTTGTATCACATTCCATTGAAATTAAATAACTTATGTTAGCTAAACTATTATAGTAAGCAGTTTCGCCATACTTTTACTTATGTAACATAAATTTATTGTACTATAAATTCCACATTCATTGTTAATAAGTTGTCTTGAAAACAATTTGAGAATGTTGGTGGTTATCTATATAGACAGTGTCTAAGTGTTGACTGGCTTCTGATGATATTAATATTTGTATATGATTTGTTATCAATAAAGTTTTTTTCTAATGAAAAAAAAAAGTGTGGCTACCAAATTTTTAAATACTAGATCACTTTATTTTTATTTAAAAGAATATAATTTTTTTTATAAAGAAATATAAAATATCAGTATATAACAGTGATTATAAAAATTATATAATTGTAATTTTACTGAAAATGTTATTTGGCATATAATTTTATGTTGTCTTCAATATAAAATTTATGTTTTAAAGATTAATATATTATTACCTACATAGTGACATCTATTGTTTTGTATTACAAACAAAAAATAAAATAAAAAATTGAATAAAAATAAAGTATAAAATTATGATATAGTAATCTAAATTGTTAGAAATTCAATAAACAAGTTGATAGAAATTAATTATATAATATACCAGTTATATAATACAGATAAAAACATGCATTATACAATTTTACATATACTATACTATTATATAATTTTCAATTTACATTTAATTAACCAATTGTTAATTAAATTTATTGAGGTTTTATGTATATTCATATACTTATTTTTGTTTTGCTTAATATAATTGGTTTTATATATTTGTCTTCTTTTTGGATTTTTATTATAATTTAAAGGTTTAATATTTTTTGCAGCATCTATTTTACATTCACACATTAAGTAGTGAATATATAAAGCAAATTTGTCATCTCTTCTTCTATTAATAGCATAGTCATATTCTTTGGCTGCTTTCATCTCTTTCCATCAGTGTCCATCATAAATCATAATTAAAATTGTCATAATGAATTTAATATATAATTCCTTTTTATATTTGTAACACCTTTTATTTTAAAATTACATATTATTTTTTCTAGACCGTTAATATCTGACCATCTGATATTTATATCTTTATCAATGAAATTATGTTTTATTAATATATTATAACACTTAAAATATTATAAAAGTTTAATATATTTTTATTGGAAATATTGTTATTATTATGATTGTAATTATTTTGTATAAAATATTATTATTTAAAATAGATATTTTACAATTAAAAAGTATATTTTTAGGATTATATCCATAATCTTTATATAACTCAATAAAATGTTTCTTTTGTAAATTAGTTACATTTTTATTTATATTATATTTATCATTTTTATATTTAAAATTGTTAATGCCTACCACCTTTTGTGTCTATGATTATTGTGAATTTATAGGAAAGTTTTTTCTTAATTTATCTTTAATAAAATGTTTTAATATAAATTTGTTATCGTAATCTACTTGAATTTTTATATCTATATATTTAATTTTAGTTTCAAATTCTAGATCTGTAAATTTAACATTATATATATTAAATTTATTATACGTATTATTCATATCTTTTCTATTTACAATTATATCATTTACAATTATAAATCTATTGTAATTTTAAAATAATATGTAAAATAAAAACTTTTTTTAAATTATGCTTTTATGTAAATAGCTGACTAAAAAGTATGAAGTAACAAAGTAATCTACCTCTCAGTTAATTTGCTGTTCTTGGAAAATATCAAAGGTGTTAAGAATATAGATTTGTTGTAAAACAATTGAAAATTGTAGAAATATTATCATTTCATAAAAACATTTGAGTTCTTTTTGATTTTAATGATTTACTTGAGTTCAACTACTTTTAAAAAAATAACACTATTCCGACCATTTCCAATTGTTTTATAACAAGTGTCAAGTTTAGATTTTTAAGATCTGATATTTTTTATGAATAGCAATTTAATCAATACATTGGTGATTAATTTGTGTTTAGTATTTTTTTAGTCAGCTATTTACATCAAAATATTTATATAAATATGATTTTTTGCTAACAACGCACACACACACAAAGCTGATTTTTCAAAATTCTTTATATATCAAAATAAAATAATTATAAATGTGACCGAGTACTTTCAAGGGACACGACTCTCATAAGTATAGTCATGTTATAACAAACAAGATGAATTAAAAGGAATGCAAATTTATGCAAATGACTTTATGTATTCTATTTCTTGGGTATATGTAGCATGTGTCTTTGCTATTGTTGGTATAATTGTCTCCAGCAACGAAGCAAGCCTTCTTCACTTTTCTTTTTAAGCCATGTGGCTGATCGCTTTCAAATAACATAGCCATTATAGTCATAGCAATGTGGAAACAAATAAGACAAGTTAAATGGGATGTAAATTTAGGCAAATGACTTTATGTATTCTGTTGATGGTATAATTGTCCCTAGAAATGAATTAAACCTCATTCATTTTTCTTTTTAATTTGTGTCATTCTCTGAAAATAACCATAGGGTCCCCTGATTCATAATCATGCCCTGCTGAGGTGTGGTACTGAGTAAAAACTGATTAGAAAGTTGGATTATTTTAAAAATGGTTAAAACTAAAAAAAAAAATCTGACAAAAATTATAATTAATAATAAGATATGAAAATAAAAAAATGCACCCTCTATCAAATGAATTCTAAATTTAAATATCATGTGATCATCTACTATATAATAATATTTATGTATTGACTTTTTAAGTAATTCTCTAAACATTTTTTACACATATATAATTTTTTTTACAAAATATTTATCAATTATTAATTATTTCAAATAAATAATTCTGATTTTAATAGAACATTTTTACTTTTAATTAAATACATGTGAGTTAAATGAATATTAATAAAATTTTACATTATTGACATGTTTCTGTTGGTTCAGTTGCTAAGGATATTTTCAGGGAAGTGTTAGGATGAGAGTTCAAATTGTAAATAAAAATAAGGTTTTTTTCTTTGTTAAAGTTCAAAAATGTGTACATCCTGCCAAACAGACAGACAGGACAAGTTAATATAAAAGTGTATATAAGAAAGAAATTTTAAAACAAATGATTAAATATGACTTTGTAAGACTTAACATATCAAATTTCAATCTATAAATACACCTTAGTACAGTGACTCTTAACCTTCCTAATGTTGCAACTCTTTAATACAGTTCCTTATATTGTTATGACCCCCAACCTTTAATTTTGCTACTGTTATGAATTGAAAGTGTATTTTCTAATGGTCTTAGGTGACCCCTGTGAAAGGATTGTTTGACCCTCAAAGGGGTAATAATCCACAGGTTGAGAACCACTGCCTTAAATATATCATATCCTTGTTATTTCATCTTCTTATCTCACAACCTGATAATATTTTAAATTGTTTTTTATAAGTAACCTCTTTGTGTGAACGATGTTAATATATTGTCTAATTGAAGGTTACCATTGTAATTTAATTTCTTTAATAATCTCTCTACAAAATTAATCATAATCATACATATTAAGAATATTTTTGAGATACTTTTTAAAGCATAAACAATATTTACATCATCAATAAATATGTTTTAGTGCACCATAATTTTTTTTAGGATATCTAATGAATGCAATCCAAATATCAGTAATGATGTATTTTAACAAAAGTAGATCTACTATCATCACATGCAGAAAATTGGAAACAAACTGATTAATTGAATGTTTTTGGAATTGTATTAGAGAATATTGCAGAATGCCTTTAAATACCATTTTTTTAGTGTTTGAACAACATTTCCATATGACATTTATTTATCTATTCCTTGTAAAAAATGTTCATAATAATAGCCACAAATATGATATATTACTTAAGGTATATCCTTAAAAAATCCACTTTTCTGACATAGCATAATAACATCGCATTTAGAACTCCAGATATTCTGTAATAATTTGCAGCTTTTATTAAGACACTTTTATGTAAATCAAAAATTCTATTTGTTTGTATATTTATTTGTGTCAAATATTGTAATTGATTTTTAACATATTTTCATCAAATGGATTTTTTCAATTTGGTGCACAAGTTAGGTGTTGATAACGATGAATATTTCAGAATGATCAAGGCAGTTGTTCATTTTAACAATGCTAGCAGACCAAACATCAAACTGCATTGATGTTGATTCAGTAGGCTTTCACTAATCTCCACAAGATGGCAGTACATTTATTATGAATATGCTTTCATTTAGTTTTATCATTAATTTACTAAAAAGTATTTACACATAATTAAAATAGAAAGAAAAATAAACGAAGGGAAAGATCTTAATTTCTTTTAATAGTTCAACTAAAATTTCCTTTATTAAAAAATGCAGCTTTGAAAAACACAAATATCTTATAAATGAATTTTAGTGCATGCATTGAGATTATTTATACTCTCATCTTTTAAATCAAAACATGAATAGTTGCAAAAAATTAGTTGCACAATATTTAAACACTAACAAGCAAAAATAATATATATATTTTATAAAAATGCTTTTATTTAATATGATAGCAATGTACTAAAAATAAAAATAAAAGATTTTGTTTCTTCAATCACAGTTTTGATTATTATATATAATTTTAAATAAAAATGTGTAACATCTATAAATTAGTTAATTTACTTTAAAATTAGTAACTGAATAAACATTGAAGAAATAAATAGAATGGGATTATTATAAATAAAAAGTGGAAGAACAACATTATGGAAATTGATGGGGTATCAGACAGAATGGCAAAATTAGTTATCTAACCTAACAGAAGTACAAAATTCATATAATTCATATTTATGTCATAAAATAGATTGTCACTGAGATAATGTACAGAAGTTTTAGTTTTATCAAAGCTTTTTGTTCAGACCAATCATCATTTTATAATTGTTATGGAAGGCTTTATTCTTAGAATTGGTGGATGATTGAAAAATGAAAGTGTTAGGGTGAATTTGGATATGGTAATAGAAATGAGAAAGACCACATAGTTGTGTATTTTGAAAACAAAGGTATATTTTATATTGTAAATTATTTTCTTGCAAAAAAATCTAAATGGAAATAGACATGAAAACATTCAAATGAAGGTTCATATTTTATCTAATAGAAAATATGTAACTTGTAATATTCTTAATAAATACAACCCAGGATGTTATCATCCATTAGTGAGATATGAGACTTGTTAGAGAGACAAAAAATATTAAGAACATCTGAAGAAGAGAGGAGAATAATCCATTTTGAAATGTATACTAATACTAACAGTTGGATGTAATTGGAAAATTTAAATAATATTCACAATTTTTCTAAATATATTTATGATTTAATGATCAGTGATGGAAATGATCCAACATATAAATATAACTAAAATGCCATTCTCACAAATCTTCGGCCAAACATAATATTCACAGTTAATATTCCTAATCTTCAGAAACATTCCAACAAATTTCAAGAACATGCAAATTCTTTTTAAAATATTAACAGATTTTAAAAATGGTTTAGATTTGAGTGAAATCCTTTTTGTGGAAACTGATATATTATTGACAATTGCAGAAAAAATAACTGATACAACAAAAATAGTAATTGAATAATGAAATATTTATAATGATAAAATAAGTTATGATGAAAAGAGGAATTATGAAAATATATAAGAATGAGTCATTAGGAAGAAATAAATATTGAGAATTTTGTAAAATCATATAAAAAGAGTTAACAATGATGTAAAAATATATAATTATAAATTAGTAAGGAGAAATATAAAAGATAGTAAAAGCTGCAAAAGTTTAGAGTAATATCTTGATGTTGGAAGGAAAAAAAATATTTATGCAATAAGAAGAAAAGATGAGAGTATTGTTAAATAGAGAGATGCTATCATAAAATGTATGAAATTCTGCAAAGAATTATATAGCAATAAAAAAATCAATAATATATATCTTGCAATTACAACATCTTCTGAATTGCCCAGCATTTTGAATATAGAAATTAAACATGCAATTAGAAGGGGAAAGCTTCAAATAATGATGTAATTATAATCAATAACTACATAAAAGAAGCTGGTGAAGAAATAGAATATTGACAAAGTCATATCCTAATATTTAAATGATAAATAATGTAACAGATAATTGGAATAATGCAGTAGTAATATTGATATTTAAAAAAGGTGATAAAGAAAATTGTAGAAACTACAGACCTATCATTTTTTATAAGTTCTATACAAAAATTTTACCAAGATAATTACAAATCATCTACAATAAACTTTGGATTTTAACCAACCAAAAAAGCAAGCTGGATTTAAAAGTGGTTTCAGTACAGTAGATCATATCCAAGTACAGAGAAAAGTTATAGAAAGAAACAATGAATATGAATTGCCATTATGCTTTGGAATTGTAGGTTATGTAAAGGCTTTTGATTCTATAAGTATTTCTTCAATGATTAAAACATTGGATCATCAAAGTATATATATCATGATATTGTCATATTCTGAAGAATATTTATAAAAATGCAACAGCAATAATTAGATTGCATAATGATATTAGGAAGGTTAACATTAAGAAGGGTATAACACAAGGTGATTCCATATCTTCAAAAGTTTTTCAGCAGTGCTGAAAGAAGTATTTTGTGGATTAAAATGGGAAACTCAAGAAGTAAAAGTGAATGGAGATTATTTAAGTCATTTAGATGATATGATAGCTTTTGCAAATTGAGGAAATTTTGTAAGAGATATCAAATATAGAACTAAAGATAAATTGTAAAAAGTCTAAAGTCTTTTTCAATGGATTTTTTCAAAAGAATAATATAAAGATTGATGAAAATGAAGTTGAAAAAGTTAATCACTCCAATTACCTTGATCAGATTATTAATACAGACACAAACATAATAGATAAAATTAAACACAGAACTAAATTTGTATGTAATGCTTTTGGTTGAAATAACTTGGTCTTAAAAGGAAATATGTCTATGCATTTGAAAAAGGGTTTTAATAAATATATTTCACCAATTCTTACCTATGGATTTAAGATTTAGACATTTGACAGAAAGTCAATCTAGAGTTTTCCAACCATGCAATGAAGTATGGAGAGATGTAAGTTAAGAGAAAAAAAAGAGATTATAAACAAAAGATATGGGTGAGAGAGCAAACAGCTGATACTGATATCATTAAAAAATTAAAAGATGGTAATGGAGCCGGGATAGATATGTTTGCAAAAATATTGATAATAGATGGACAGTTGAAATTTTAAACTAAATTCAAAGGAATTGTAAAAGACATAGAAATAAACAACATGTTAGTTAGATTAAAATATTGATTCTGGTGTCCCAACTCCTTACTGAAGAGACCCATAGGTCAAAACAGGTCTGGGGGCAATCTAAGATAAAGATGATATGAATGCTGTCAAGCATTGTTAGCCGAGAGGTCAGTGCAGCTACCTTGCAAGCAAGCAGTTGGTTGCAGATGGTTGTTGCAGGTTTGCCTCCTGGCTGATGCTATAATGTATGGAAAAAAGAATGTTTTGCTAATATGATGTGGAACAGTGTGACTAAAAATTGGAAAATCTGGATTAAATTTGGAAAGATCTTCATTTTGCATTGGAATGATGATGGTTGAAAATGATGATAATATAAACTAATCAGTGAACCTTAACATGGCCACATATAAAATGTGGCTAAACTATTTTGTATATTTGATATTTTTCAATGCTTCTTTTAATTTCTTCTGCAGCAAATATGTCTTTCTGAAATACTTCAACATTAGATTTAATTGTAGTTCTCTAATATATTAGGTCTTCTGCATAAAAATAAACGACATTACACTTCTTTGGAATAACTTTGAGATAATCTTTATAAAACCATACTCAAGTTCATTATGGAACAACATTTTAGGATGTTTTGTTTTATTTATTCATTTCACATGTCCAATCCAATAATGATATGATTTTAGAGTAGCGGATTCTACAGTATTGCATCCAACCAGCTGAAAAACATGGTTTAGTCTTAAAACCGTCTATTCTTACCACTTTTATGATCTATTGGAAGCTTAAAATAATGAATGTAGTTGATCAGCAGCCCATAATATTTCTTTCTCCCCTCACACAATTTATTAATAACACAGCTTTATTATTATAACATTTTTTCTTTATGATAATATTAAGACAGTAATTTAAAATACCACTTAGATATGGCAATGATCACAAATGAAACTCAAATAATATCACGTTTTTGTAAGACCCTTTCTTTTTGCGATAACCTCTAACTACGTTGACAATTTTATATATTATAAAAACTAATAATTTCTCTAATGTTTAATTTCTTTCTTTTCTTTTTTTTGCTTGCTAGTTATTCATATATTACAATATTATATAGATTTATTGAACTTAATAGTTTACTTCTTATAAGATTTAATAACTCTCACTTCAAAGTTATTGGAATTTAAGTATTTAATTGAAAATCATTTCCTTTCTGTTTTTTAATTCTCAAATTAATTATCTTTTTATTTTCTATTTTTCTCTCTTTTAATTAAAAAAAACTAAATCTTGTTTATTCGCTAATCAGTTTGATGAACGAAAACTAAAATTAAAAAATAATAAATAGATAATATACGTATCAAAAAGAAAGATCTAAATACAAATATTGTATATACATACGTAAGCTAGATGTAATTAGAGAGGATTTAAACCCAGACTTTCAAACTCCCTTAAAGTCATTCACTCCATCTTATACATCTATACACATGACCACATACATGTGAAAAAAATAAATAATCTTTAATATATGTATTCAGTGTTAAACTAATAGTCATCAATTGGTCCGGATCATCATCTCCCATATATATATATATATATATATAATCAATGCTCAACTTATATTAATATAGCAAATTTTCAAACTTTAAGGAAGAGGCTTTAATCTCTTCCACTCCCTAACTCTTCTGACCATCCATATCATTAAAAATCTGGTGATGGCATATTCAAAATCGTTATTGGTCAATTTTGTTGTCATACCACTGATATAGTGGCTGAAAAATCGGAAAGTGAAGAAGATTGAAGCCTGACCATTAAAGTTTGAAGATTTTCTATCTTAATGTATGCCAATGACTGATTATATATATATATATATATATATATATATATATATATATATATCCATATATATATATATATATATATATATATGGAAGATGATGATCTAGACCCTCTGATGAGTACTGGTTCAGCACAAAATACATATATTGGAAATCATTTATCTTTTTCACATGTATATCAGCATGTGTATTGGTTGCACACAATGAAATAGATGACTGAACAGACTTTAATGTCTGGATTCAAATACCCTTTGCTAACAAAAAAGATATGTAAATAGATTACTAGAAAGACAAGCATTTCAGGACAGGAATATGAAAAGAATATGCACTTGTCAAATTCCTATTAATAAAATATTTTGTGCCTTTCATTTTGAAAGCAATTCTATGAACTTCTGCTATAATCCTGAGTAATCAATGAAAATTTGACAGTAAAGTGCTTTAACACATTAATCAATAGATCTTCACCATAATCTTTTTAAAAACTTTTATTTTCATCATATATATATTTAAAATCCTTTCAAATTCTTCATATTCCAAAAATCCTTTCAAATTCTTCATATTCCAACGTTGGAATATGAAGAATTTGAAAGGATTTTAAATATATATA
The DNA here is from genome assembly GCA_028023455.1 of Epiperipatus broadwayi. NCBI lineage: Eukaryota > Metazoa > Onychophora > Udeonychophora > Euonychophora > Peripatidae > Epiperipatus > Epiperipatus broadwayi. The sequence continues at coordinate 127,905 of JAQFVV010013252.1, forward strand.
TGATGAAAATAAAAGTTTTTAAAAAGATTATGGTGAAGATTTATTGATTAATGAATGATATGTATTGACTATATATTTTAAAAAGAATGGTGGAAGATTTTTATTTGCTTTAACACACTTCCCCATACTATTTTTTGTACTATTTAATCTTGCACCCTAAAATTTAACAATATCTAAGGGATTTTTTAAAACTCAATCAAGCTTTTTTGCATAGCTATACATCAAAAACTAAGTTTAGGTTGAAAAATATTATGGTTTTATTGAATTTAAGGTTGTAATTATAAATTATTATTAAAGGCACATTATTATATTAAGTAATATTTACTAAGGCTGTAACCTTATGAATAAGCGTCTGAAAAATTCGAAGGTAGGGACCTCTACAGGTCTTAGCCACAAGCTTATGCTCAGAAGAAAAAAGGGAAACCTTCTTTACTTCAACCTACTTTTATATATGAATAGGTAAAGCTGAAGTGGTTAGATCTAAGAGTGTGAAGCTATTTAATACTTCACTAATTAATACCACAATTCTTATTATACATTAATACTCATGAAAGCTTACGATTTACAACAAGACAATGGAAAGATCTTCAAATATTACTTAATATAATAATGTGCATTTAATAAAAAATTATAATTACAACTTTAAATTATTGTAATAGATTTCTTACTATAAGATCTTTCCATTGACTCATTGTAAATCTTACATTTTCATGAGTATTAATGTATAATAAGAATTGTGGACTTAATTAGTGAAGTATTGAATAGCTTCACACTCTTAGATCTAACCACTTCAGCTTCACCTATTCATATATAAAAGTAGGTTGAAGTAAAGAAGGTTTCCCTCTTTTCTTCTGAGCATAAGCTTGTGGCTAAGACCTGTAGAGGTCCCTACCTTCGAATTTTTCAGGCGGTTATTCATAAGGTTACAGCCTTAGTAAATATTATTGAATTTAAGGTTATAAGTTTGAATTATACAAATGAATGAAAGGTTGCTGTTAGAAGCATAAGTGCCTAGTTTCAACCTTGACTTCTATGTTTTCACTGATGAGGTAAACTCCAGAGACTGAGCAGTCAGGAGGTGGAGATTTTGTAACACTATACCATTTGGCATTCATTGCTTATTTGAGCTTACATTAGATGGTGCTATAATACAGTGAAGATAACTGCTCTATGAAGAATATGAGTAATTTTATAAGGTGTCATGTGATCCATTGTTAGTAACAATATTCTTAGCAAAGAATAGAATTGGCCCTATAAATGTTATAAAAATGGAGCCATTGAAATATATAGAAGCTGATATGATGACAGGAATATATAACTATGCAAGCTTGAATACTGTAAAAAAAGTAAAAGTTGGTTGCTAGATGTGATACTTAAATTTTCACTGATGATGGCATGTGCCAGAAATTGGCTTGGTAATGATATTATCTATGTTTAGAAATAGATGGTATTGAAGAGGGTTGAAAAAAAACTGCTTTTAAAAATATAAGAGCCAGCTAAGAAAATCATTATACAATAATTTGTTAAGAATTAGGGATCTCTTCAAGTAACTCCCCACTACCTCCACCCTAATACTACCATATATCCACATGGTGATTTTATAATATTTGAATTACAAATGCAAGATTCTATGGGAAACTGGGGGGAGGGGCACTATTGTATGAAAATTTTTGCCCCTTTTTAAATTAGAATATTATCAAGAAGGTTAATAATGGATGAAATGTAAGAAGTAAACAAAGGGTAGCTGATTTAGATATAAATGTAGATGTGGAGAGAAAATGGATCTGTAAAAGTAATGATAAACCGGCTAATTACAAATGTAATAAAGAAGAAACGGTCAAAAGCATTTATAAAAGGATAATAAGAAAGGAAGAAGTTACTCAAATGAAAGTGAGAAGATACAATTAAATTTTTTGAAATATATTTATATATAATTACAAATTAAAATTAGTATATGCTAAGGTTTGTGCACTATATAACTAATAGCATAGAAATTATTATTATATGCAATTATTAAAATTAGAAATGTATGATTTTAATAAAGAGACAAAATATTATTAATAATAAAACTCTTGAAATAACTCATAATTAAATACACACACATATTTATATGTAGTTATTACTTAATTAAATACCACATATATGTGTGATCGATTCATGTTATTTATATACACCACCTGTATTAATTATAGAAACTTGTAGACTTATTCATTTTTATGTTTAATATAAAAAGTCGAGAGGTTAGTGACAGCTGCTTTACAAGCAGTTGTCCCGGGTTAGTGGGTTCGCTTCCCGACGGATGCTACGACACATGAGAATATATAATAATAATAATAATAATAATAATAATAATTAGATAAGTTGCAGGAAAGGTGTGTTACAAATAAGTGTCATGCAAGAAGTTTACTTCATATAATGTCGTTTGTAAGATCATAATTTTATATAGAGAACTTTAAATAAATAATATTAATAGATTACTTATATATTATTTAAAAAATGCTGAAGCTGTATTGCTCGAGAATGTATACGAAGTTTGAGGTCCAGACATGCGAGCACCAGATTCGATCCTGGAATCTTCTGATCCCAAATCGGACATATAAATAGTATCCCATGATTTGAATTTTAGATAGCTAATTATTGCATTATAAAAGAATTATGAGTAATTATAAAACATAAATAATATATGTCAAGATTTAAATGTATATTGTTGTTCATATATGGATAAATTATTTATCCTTTTTGAAAAAGTAAATAAAAACTATTTTATATTAAAAATTAAAACAATCATTTTTGGATTTAAATATATTTTAATATTTCAAAGTAAAGACAACTTACGAAATATAAATCTAAAAGTTGGAATTTTAAAACCAAACAAACAGAAAAAAAAAGGAGTAAATTTTCGAAAATTATAGAAATGGGAAAAAAAAAAAAAAAAATGTTAAAACAAAATTCAATTCAAATGCTATTTTTGAAAGTTGCTGAGGTCAATTTACATAGTTTACATCTACAAAAAAAAAAAAAAAAGAAAAGAAAATTATAAAAATATTGGAATAACAACTCATACAAAAATGTTTGAAATTTTAATGCTGGGAAAAAAATGAAGTATTGTTGAAATATTTAAAATAAAATGATAAAAAAATTGAGGAAAAAATGCGAAAGATTTATATTCTAAAGATAATAATGGAAACCACTTAAGTCATTATAGTTTTAAGTCCAAAAATAACAAATATTTAAATAAATCAGCATTAAAGATAAATTGATAATGAGTATATATATATAATTATATGCCATCACATAAAAGATAAAACAAAATGGAATCAGACAAAATTAAATTTAAAAAACAATTACTTAATCAAAAACAGGCAGATAGTTTGAAAGTCACATCTAGAATAACACCAGTTCTCAACAACACCATTCTTATTTAATCTAATTCAAGCATGGACAATCTTCAGGAGCAATGGACATCGTAAAAGTATTTCAAACCTATTATTTTATTTCTATTTTTTTATCAATCCTCTCTTATTTTATATAATACAAGGTACACAACATTATTTAAATTTCACTGTAATAAACTATATTCTCAATATTTCTACAAAATACAGTTTAAACTTCAGATATTGCATGCATTTAAGTGCAAAAATTTCAAGAATGTGAAAAATATATATTTTTAAAATTTCTATTCACCAATATTCTATTATTTTATAAATATAAATTAGAAAAGTTAATTTTAAATTGAACTTTCAATATTTTCATGACTACATCCACTTAAATTGTATTTATATATTAGACTATTTCTGTAATCTAATATTAAATATTGAATGACTTTAGAAAAATGTAACTTTATTTCAGTTAATAATAGCACACAAGGTAGTATATGCACATTTTGAGAGGTATTCTTCTTCTCTCTTCTCCAAGTGTTACTGGAATGACCAGTAACAGCACTAGCATGAGAATCAAATCTCAACTATTCAATTTTTGAAATATTGAATTTTAAGGTAACATTCTAACCAAATGAGTAAACTTTTAACACCCATGCCTGCACAAACAATATCATATATATATATGTTAAAACGAAGATTTGCACGGGTTAAATATATAAAATACATATTTTGCGGGTTCATCCGTGTTAAAAACTTTTAATACCAATACACTGACGTTTCGACTTGGTCACACAAGCCATCCACAGAGTTATAAAAAGGTAGAAAGACGGTTGTAGAGGCGCTACAATCACTGGTTTGAATAAAAAATTAAAAATCCCACCAATAGCAAAAATGTTAAATTTAAGAATGTTTTTTAAAGAAATCTTTCCAAATAGGAGGAAGTTTGCACGTATCATCTCGCTTATTGATACAATCTGGCCTTTTAAGTATCTCAATGGCTTCTCTGATTTTGCATTGGTAGAGATTATCACATCTGGATATGATCCTGGTACTAGAAAAATCTATTTTATGACCTGAATCTATAGTATGGAGTGAGAGTGCTGATGATGATGAGTGTTGTTTAACTGCATTAGCATGCTCATCTCTCCTAACACTGATGCGACGATTACTCATACCTATGTAAGAAGCTTTACAATTTTTACATGAGATTTGATAGACACCATGAGATTCAAGAGGGATTGAATCCTTAGGCTTGGTTATTATATTGCTGATCTTTTGATGAGCAGAAAATGCTGTATCTATATTATAGCGTTTTAATATACGTCCGATACTGTCTGTAGTTCCTTTTACATATGGAACACAAATCCTAATAGCTGACTTATCATCTTTTTGTTTCCTATTTTGTCTATTTTGGGCTTGAAATAAGGCTTTTTTTATAAATTTGTAATTATAACTATTTGCTAATAAAACACTATTAATATGATTTATTTCTTCTTTCAGATGTGCGTCATCTGAAAGATTAATTGCTCTATTTAAAAGAGTTTTGGCTACAGAAACTATCTGAGTTGGGTGATGATGAGAATGGAAATGTAAATATCTGTCTGTGTGTGTATCCTTTCTGTAAATAGAAAAGGATAAACTATTTGGTGTTCTGGTGACTAGGACATCAAGAAAAGGGAGTTTTCCATCAGACTCTGTCTCCATTGTAAATTTAATATGAGGATGCATATTATTTAAATGTAAGAAAAAATCATCTAATGTATTTTTTCCATGTTGCCATATGACAAAAGTGTCATCTATGTATCTGAGCCAAATGAGAGGTTTTAAAGATGATGATTCTAAAGCACGAGTTTCTATATATTCCATGAATAAATCAGCTATTACTCCTGAGATAGGTGAGCCCATAGGAGTACCAAAAACTTGTCTGTAATGCTGTCCATTGTATACAAAATATGTATTTAAGAGACAATGTTTAATCAAAGCAATAATATGGTCTGGTAAATTGCAACGTTGTGAGATTATATTTAAAGCTTCATCAATTGGAATGTTTGTAAACAAAGACACGACATCAAAACTGACCAGAATGTCACTAGCATTAATTTTTAAACTTTTTAAAACAGAAATAAAATGAAGAGAGTTTTTAATATATGATTTAATAGATGGGATTGTAGGTTTCATGAAATCCGATAAGTATCTAGCTAAAATATGAGTTGGAGAACCTATTGCACTTACTATTGAACGAAGAGGGGTATCTGGTTTGTGAATTTTTGGAAGTCCATAAAATTTTGGACAGACACAAGATTTTTCACGAGGGATTATTTTATTTTTTATCTCTGTTTCAATAGGTGATTTATTAATAATAGCTTTTGTTGTTTTTTCCAAATATGTAGTATGATCTCTTTTTGATAGTTTATAAGTTTTATCACTAAGCAGATCTAAAATTTTATTATGGTAAATGTCACGATCCATTACAACTGTGGCATTACCTTTATCAGCTGGAAGTACAACAATTGATTTGTCCGATTTTATATTATTTAATGCTTGTCTTTCTTTCTTTGAAAAATTATTTTTAGGAAGCTTAGCTTTTTTTAAAATATTACAAATCTCAGCTCTAGCTAAATCTACCTTTTTATAACTCTGTGGATGGCTTGTGTGACCAAGTCGAAACGTCAGTGTATTGGTATTAAAAGTTTTTAACACGGATGAACCCGCAAAATATGTATTTTATATATATATATATAATTTATGAATATATTAGATTTCCTTAGTTGTAATTCAAAATGATGAAATTGGTTTTAATTTATACTATTCAAAAACCATATAATGTTAAATATAGCATACATAAAAGTCATAAAGGCTGCATGATGTTTATGCATAATGTAATCTATCATAGCTCATTCATTGATGAACTGGAAAGTTTGGAATGAAATGTAAAATGTAATTGATATTGTTGGGGGAAGGGTATAATTATTTTTAAAAAGATAAAGATTGAATGGAATAAGTATATTCATAATTGGTATGAATATAAGTGGATTCTCACTGAGCTATGTAATAATTAATTAAGTATGAAAAATAGAATGATACCACTCTACTTTTCTTAGTCGAATGATGTTCACATAGCTTATTGGAAAATGCAGTTTCTTCCATTCAATTACATGTAGTTAAGCTATGAATATTTAGTGTTATACACGCACACATATATATATATTGTGCCCTTTTCTATGGGTCTCCATAAATTGATGTATCAATCTATTTAAAAAAATTTTAAATTTAAGATATATTTAACTATATGATGTTAATTTTGTTTATAACAATCTTTTTAAAAGTGTAATTAAAGTAATTCATGAGTGTTTGATATGTGAAAATTGTGCTGATGTTTGAGAGAGACATTTCAATGGGAATGATAATAGTATATGGTTGGGAAAACTGGCCATGATCAATACTGCATTAATAAATTTAATAAATAAATGTTTAAAGTTAAAGTTTTAAAAAAAGACAAGTTAAAATTAAATGCATATATTTATTTGTTGATAAAGATTAAAATTTAATAAATGAATATAAATATTTATTATTATTAGTATTACATAATAGAAGATTAATATTTGATTTTAATAATATCGAATTATTATTTTAAAAATTGTTATAAGATATTATTTATTTTAAAAATATTTATTTTTAAAAAATGAATTGTTAGTTTATTTTTAGATTATTACAAGCGTCTGTAGCCCTGTTGTAAAAAACAGATGTTAATTAAACACATACACACATGCTTGGGAGTTTTTTTTAGTAAAGTTGCAAAGCTATTTTAAAAATTCTATTATAAAATTTATAAATATTATTTTGGCTATCATGAAATAAAAATAAAGATAATTAATGTGAAATATTAAATCTGATTTTTAAAATACTGTTTAAAAACATAACGAATAAAAATAGACTTAATTTGTTTATAAAAATAATCTTATAAAAGTTAAACGTGAAATAAAGTAAGAAAGTATATTTTTAAAAAAATGTTTAATGGATTTAAATAAACAATAAAGATTGATTTAAGAATTTAATAATGTGATAAATAATAAATATTAAATAAGTCATTATTTATTTTTAATTCTGTCTTGTTGGTGAAATATGTAAATAAGCTAGCAAGTCGATTGTTTAATTCACCAATCAAGTGGGAGTTTTCTTCCGGTATAAAACCAAGGTTCAATTGTTCGGAGGGGACTTGTGATTGAAATTCTTGAAGTAAAAGGTGCTATTAAAAATAGCTAAGTAATTATAGATGCTCTCAAAATCGTTTTAAAATTATAAGAGAGTAGTTTTAAAAATAATTTATAAAAGTTACCGATAAATATGCAGTGTTAATTTATTATAGTTCCCTATTGATCGTTTCCTTATTGAAGCTCAATTTACTATCAAATAATCATGAGGACATCGTATAAGGATAAAATTTATTGGAGACTTTATGCTGAAAATTTAACAAATGCCGGATTGACTAGGAGAGTTATTAAATGCATAACAGTAATACGTTGGACCTTGTATAAATTTAAAAGCTGATCGTAATTAATCTATATAAAATAGATATTTAAAAGTATGAAAAATACTTCTTTATGAAGCAAGTATTGGTAAAGTATAAATTTAAATCTTGGTAAAGATATAATATGTAACAGTAATTGTATAAATATTTGCCTTGTTAAGTCTTTATGGTTTAAAAGACTAAATTCTGACAATTTTAAAAGGCAAATAAATTGGAGATTTAATAAGTAAAGAAACACTTATAAGTAAAAATTATTGTATTATTAAAGTCTGAATGCTGGTCGTACAAAAGACTTTAAAAGTAATCTTACCTGAATATCTATTATGGAATGCGCAAATCTACGTGGATATCCAAATTAAATCAATTAAAATAATTAAACAAGAACTTTATAAATTATAGACTAATACTAAAAAATAATAACTTTAAAATAATTTTCCTATAAAGAAGAGAATATGGATCCTATAAACTATTTTAATTTTATTTTGTTTATGATGGAACTGACTTTTATTTTTATTTATTTTTAAAAAAAAGAACGTTTTCATTTATTTCATAAAAACTTTTAAAGACACGTGATGTACCGGAAAAGGAAGTAATGTTTAGTGAAAATTTGTGCCTAGGAAAAAGAACAATATAGTGGAGAAGACACCGTTGGATGTTATGTAATATGTCTTAATTATTAACTAACATAAATATTTAATTAATTATTGATTTATTAAAGATAGGAAAGGTACATTTACATTTTTTTTAAAAAATAATAACTAAATACTAATATAACTTTTATTGCATAAAGTTTATTTTATAATTATACAACACGTAATATTTTAAAGAATAATTGTTGAGTGTAAATGTGAAATTATTTTGTATAACTGAAAATCTTGGAGGACATCGTGTGACGGACTGTACATTGAAGTATCATTTATGGTAAAAATTGTGTAATAATAATAATAATTTGATGTATTTACTATGTTTTCTTTAGATCAACCAAATGTTATATGATTATTGAATGAATGTATTAATGTTTAAATAATATACACGCACAAGATTAATAATAGCAGTTTTATTTTAATATGCATATTTTAAATTGATGATATAAATTTAGTACAACGTAATATGAAAACCTAGAAATAATTATATGATTCTTTCGTGAATAAATTTTAATGTTTCTGTTACAATATTAGGAATTAGATTTTATTAGCGTAAGTTATTTATTTTTCTTTTCAAGTTAGTAAGAAGTATATAAAGTCTATATTTTTATTTTTTATTTTTATTAGATAAGTAAGTTAATTTTACATAGAAATTTATATCTTGATTGAAGGCTTATTGTATATAGAGGATGAGGTATAAGAGAGTTTGGATCGTTATTATTTTTGTTTTAAAATTGGTCATTTGTTTTTCTGAAATTAAATAAGGTTAAAATGATTTTTGTAGATAGAAGTTTATTAGGAGGAAATAAGAATAACAAGTAAAGTAAAGTAATGATTTAAATTAGAAAAGAATCATAGAATTTTATTTAACATAATACTTTATCAAATTTGAAATTGTTGAATAATTTTAAATATTATTTTTTAAAAGTACATATACGTATTGCATATTTTAATAAGACATGTAGTATGATATTATATCGGAATGAAATAAACAGTGGTAGTCAATAATTGTTATTATACTACAAAGTTATATCAGTTAATACATTAATTAATATTTGAGTCATACTGATAATAAATGTAATACAGCCTTATACATTATAATATAAATAACAGTAGGACTTATGTGAAATAGCATTTTTAATTATTAAAGTTTGTTTATTTACATACATGCTACATGAATGATATCTTACATAAAACCTTTTCTTATATTAATTGATAACAAATGATTTTTATTAAAATTAAAGTCATAAATTTAATTGAATGTTATTAATAGAAAATTTCAGAAATGTATAAATTATCTGCTTATGGTTATGGAAATAATAACAGTGTAAAAATCTTGTATTATTATTTTTCTTATTTTTGTTTATTTTCTTTAGTTCCATTTAAATGTAAATAGTGTAAATAAATTATTTGTTAAAGTTGATGTAAATAAATTTGTTAAGTTGTTTAAAAGATGTGTTGAATTCATTATTTTACACCACAGCATTTGACAACAGATAATTTGAATAAACATAATATTTGCACAATATGAATTTATTATTTTATTATTTGAGTAAGAAACACAATATTTTCTTAATATAATTTATAGAAATTGATTGACATTAACATATAATATTACAATGGTCATAAAGTAATTATAATGCACAATATAAGAGTATAAGATTATTTATTGCCACCAATTGTTAAATTATAAGATTTTGGTTTATTTTAAAATTAAGATACTATATGGAAATGAAAGACATGTATATGATTTACTTATTTTCTTAATGATTAAAAGTATAATCCAATAGATAAGATTAAGCTATACACTAAAGATTATTATTGTCAGTTATTGTTATTAGAATAAGTTAGGTGTATTTAGGTTTGATATTAAATCCCTTATCATTCCTATCTACATGAATTATTATTACTTTAAGATAATTAGAAGAACCTGAGATCATTTAATTATATTTCCTTAACAAAAGATTGAAATTTATTCATCTATTATTATTAAAGATAGTTCATTTTTAAAAGTCATAAGAGTGCTGTAGAGTTAGGAATGAGATAATAAAGAAGTAATAGTATTCTTATGCCATTGAAACAGTGTCTTGGAGAGACATTGATTCAATGTAAATCTAATTACCAATTGTAACTTCACTTCACAGTCTCATGATTTTAGTAAATATTTATTTAATTAGTATATAATATTGAACTATATTAATTTTTGATAAGTTTGTAATAAATCTGATAAGTTATAATATTATAAAAATATATTAAGATAGTTATATGTATATTTTAGCCGAGCATAATGATTTAATTGAGCTATTCATATTTTAAATTATATCATATATCGAGAAGTGAGGGTACAATATATATATATATATATATAATAGAACTGAGAACATTATAACCATGTAAACAGAGATAACTTTTAGTTATCATTTATTACTAATTGAAATACCTGAGACTAAATATTTTCTCATTAATTTATAATAACTCTACAAGAAGTATTTCATAATTCAGTCTTCATGAATTTAGTTAACTAAACTAAACACATGCATCTCATGGATATATTATTTATATCTAAGTGTGTGAGCTTTATAGTTATAATTCCATAAAATCATTATTTATATATAGCAATTAAGACCATGGAATTTAGTTTCTGGAATATTAGTTCTTTTATAATATTTAAATAAATATGCATTTTTCAAGAGTTTTATTTTTCTCTCTCTTTTGAATAGAATCACACATTGTTGTGTTTATGTGTGAATCTATATAAACACATATGAGTTAAAATACTTTTAGAATATATATTTATTAATACAACATGAAAAAATATACACTTGCATCTGTGCATTATATACAGTTTTACAATGTGACCTTCTGCTTTTAGTGAGGTGTAGCTTCTAGTTGCCATATAACTATAGAAAGAAGTAATTCCAAGTGCTCTTATAATTTTACCTATCACTTCCAGCTATACCATGACATCATGAGTGAGAGTAGGTATGATGGCACTTCTGACAGTACTTTAACAGTTTACATCATCTTTGTGTTAGGTTCTATCAGTTTACAGTTCCGAATATGATCTTGCCTCACTGTGTTATCCATTTAACTTTGACTGTTGATGACTTTGAGAGAAAGGGTATACTACCTTTCAGCTATAAAAATGATGTGTGGGGGGAAAGGGGTTAATTGCCAGGATCACTTGATAAGACCCCAGTTACAGACTGAAGTACTGTAAACTGATGCAGTAGTTGTTGTATTTCTCCTTGCTTTGATATGAATGTCTAGTTATTTATTCATTACACACTTACATGTGGTTAGATTTTATAAATGAGTTTTAAAATTTGTCTTGAATATATTATTTATATCTAAGTGAATGTTTTACAATTAATAACTTTCTTGCTTTTCATGGTTTAATGCAGTGGCAGAGTCAGACTCTATAGCATAAGGTCCTTGAATTAATTCCAGTCCTAGTAAATACTTGAACTTCTTATGATCTACCAAGCAATGAAGCCTCTTGAGAATTCGTTTAATTTGTTTACATCCCTATGCTATGTTGCTTATATGCTAAGGGAGGCAAAGACTTGAAACGACTTCTATGCAATCATCACCAATATTTAAACCAGTCGATGCCCTTGCAATAAACTTTGCAATTATATATTGCTAACACACACGTGTAGACCTTATGTGAGTACATACTTACATATAAGTATAAGAAATTATTTCTCTATCATTTTGCTGGCTGTTCAACTATATAGATCGGTAACATGTCAAATTAACTGATAACAATAGCAGTTAGTGAGGCTTTCCAGAACAAACGCTGGCTTGTCATTTTTCGTAATTATTCAATAATTGTGCCTGGCAGATTAATGTCGTCTTCGTGATTGATTGCTCAATTAATCACTTTGATTGTCATCCAGTAATACTTATCTCTCACCAGATAATTAACCTAATTATTTGCAAACCAAAACGATGAATAGAACTTATTTAGAAACATACATAAAAACAATGAAGTTAATCTATAAGCGACCTTCTGTTGTAAGTGCATTTTTAAATGTACTTTATAATGTCTCTTGTATGTCAAATCTAACCAGACAAAAGCATAAGAGACTGAGAGGGGGGGGGGAGAGGGAAAGAGAGAGATTTAAACTTTCAAAAATATTTCTAGTGCTTCGAATCAAATATTAACTAATTACTACAGATTTATACTTCTTGTAATGAATGTTAATGTAATTTAATAACAATAGTACGTATATATATATAAGTACATGGTGTGACAAGCTATGATAAAATATCAACGTTTATGATCAAATGTTATCACCATAGTAACTTATCGCCTAACACCTGCGTGGTATAGCGCAGTGATACTGAGGCAGACTCTTGAACATAACGTCCACAATCAATATTCGATCTCTTCATTTCCTGTTCTAAAACTCGTTAGGAAGACTCAAAGCTATAAACCATTTGATATTATTATTATTATTATTACTGAATTTCTATCTGCCTTAGATCATATAATTAACATAGCATATTTATATATCACATTAACTTACACATCGCTATTCAATAATGAGAATGGGAGAATTTTCTAATACTCATGAATATATATATATATTCAAGATACTTTAGTTTTTGTCAGTTCATCCCTCACCTTAACGCATCCATATCATGACCACCAACCAGTATGGATCGTCAGACCATCTGCTCTCATCATGCATGTATTATTCAAATAAACACCACTCTTCAAATGAGCTACAGGTATCAATTCTGAATTTCTACATTTGCATTGATATATGAAATCTTAATTACAATACTTTCATGGAAGAAAGGAAATGATTTCTATCTATTTTTAATCTTGGAGAGGGACAAACCCTTAGAGCCCTGTAGATATATATTTTCTAGATTGTTTGGTTTGTATCAGTGCAGTCCTAATTCCATAATCACCATTCTGTAATCTTCTCTAATAAGGACAATCATACCAACCTTTTTCACTATGGTTGCATTTCATGAACAACATTCATGCCTAGTTTATGAGCCTAGGTGATGTTTAAGCACACATCTGTGATTAATAAAATTGTACCATTCCTGTAGGATGGCATAAAAATAAATATTTTTGATAGTCAATCTATCTGTGGATTTTGAATAAAACACTTCTATATACAAATATATATATAAATAACATTTTTTATATACAGCATACATATACAACAAAATAGAAAAAGATACTGCCATAAATATTTTTTGTATCTGTTTGAGAATTAGCATATATTATATTTTAAAATTTTATAGTTGTACTAATTTTAAAATATGTACATGTAGTATTTTCTTCTCATCTCACATCTTCTTTATAAACTGATAGATAAAATTAAAAAAATAATTAAATAAATCCAACTTTCTTTTATCATTATAACAATGTTTATTTTATACTTGATCAATCTCATAGTTTGAACCGATCAAGTGTCTTTTTCAGGTCTAAGATATATATAAATGTTCATAAATAAATACAAAAATATGGTTTATCTAATCAATGTAAACATTGCAAAACAAACATTAGATCCCTTTAAAAATTGAATCACTTTAAAATCCTATTATATATGTAATTAAATTTACCCCATATCCAAAATTCAACCAGACTACCCAAAAAATAATAATAAAACACGCGTGTGTGTGCAAATAATTATTAATTCAGATTCTATGTAATTGAAGAGAAAGTAACTGTAGCTTCCAAAATATAGGTGATAGATCTATCTCTTAGCATTTGTTGTTATATGTGCTTATTTATTTACATAATTTTAAATAAGGTTATGAATTAGATCAACTGATTATATATGTATTATAGAATAAATGGTAAAAATCACTATTTAAATAAATATGATCAATAAATCAAATTCATTACCTCATTTAAAATTACGTAAATAAACTAAGCTTATATAACAACAAATGCTTAAACACAAGTGGTATCATTTTTTTTTGAGTCTGTATACATTATATAACTCATTGGTGGCATCTGTTATTTCCTGTTCAACTACACGCACACACACATTATTTTACAGTTGTATCATAATAAAGTTAAAAGTAATAAGTTCTTACCATTATATATTATTATTTTTATTTTTTTTTAATATTAAATAATATTACTGCAATTATCAAAAATTAAAAACGCTTAACAGTTTTTATTGTTTATTTTAAATTTACTTATTAAATTTCTAATAGGATGTAAAAAGATTCAATTTATAATGGAAAATAATATTTTGTATTATTTATATTGATTAATATACATGGACATGTAATGATCTGATAATATAAGAGGTTAGATGATCATAATGTCTATATGGGCGTGATTACAATGTCAAACCCAATAAGGATTTTAGTGTTCCATTGACCGTTTTTCAATGAAGTAGATGGTTGAATAGATGGAAGGGTGAGAATATTGAAGCTTTTTCATGAAATTTTGAGGAGAAGTGGAAGGAAATTTATAAAGCGAGAACTGATTGTATATATGTGAAAGAGACTATAATCTGGCCCAACTGATAAACGTTAGTTCTATATTGGTGATCCTGTAACTTCTTTTGCATATATGTAATCATGTGTATCGGTTGCTTGAGAGAAAGTGAATAATGAGTAGACTCATAATCCTGAATTCCAAATCCTCTAATTACTTATATAAGAAACGTTTAGTATAAACCAATTACACACAGACTTAGAATTATAAATAGTAAAATTGGTGTTTTTTTTTAATTTTTAGAAAAGTTTGACTTATGTTTTAAATCGTAAAATCCAAAAATCCAAACAGTTCTGAATAATATTGTGCTTGTATTTATATACAGAGAATGAGAAATAAATTTTAGTTTGGAAGAGGGAGAACGTTATCAGTCGGCAAGATTATACAGTATTACTAGCCTCAATTAGAGAAACCAAAATAGGATTGACGTTAGAGGGAAATTTCAGTTATCATATCTGATTGCACTGAGGGAGTATTAATTAGCAATTATACAAAATGCAAAGAGAATTAGTTGATTATTAATTAATAGAACATGCTTTAGTATAGTCGATCTAATTTTACGAATAACAGACCCTAATGCACTGAAATGTATACATGTAAGTTTAATAGCTAATTATTATGTAAATGTAATTTAATTATGTCATGCACATATATTAGTGCTAGCTGCACATACTTATATATGATATCAATTTAGTTTTAAAACTAAAAAAAAAAAAAATATGACTTTTATTTGAACTATCATAACAGAAATTAGCGAAGAAAGATAAACTGTTCTCGGTAGTTTCTGGTGTTTATTTTGGTTTCATTTGAGTAATCACACAAATTAGATTGTAAGATGGAATTCCAACATTAAGATATTGATTTGTGAATTGCTGAGTTTGTACGACACTCTAATAGCCTCAGTTCGGTGAAAAATATTAAATTATATTTATCACTTGAAGGAATAAAGAAACACGAAATCATTATGCCTTTTGTGTTTACCAGGTAAGTTAAATAAATTTGTTAATAAAACAGAAGTTTAAAAAAAAAGAACAATGAAAAAAAAAGTTAATTTAATATTAGCAACAAATATTTAATCGGAGGTATAAAAATAG
Source organism: Epiperipatus broadwayi (assembly GCA_028023455.1). Lineage (NCBI taxonomy): Eukaryota > Metazoa > Onychophora > Udeonychophora > Euonychophora > Peripatidae > Epiperipatus > Epiperipatus broadwayi. Next base: position 144,035 of record JAQFVV010013252.1, read on the forward strand.
TTAATAAAATTAAAAAAAAAGCGTGTATACACACACACACACACCGAGGGTCTCATTTTCAATCTGTTTGTGAAAAATAGTTTCTAGAGAGGCAGAAATAATTTAAAGTGCAAAAAAATAAAATAGATGCATCACGCATCGTTATACAGTTTTCTACCTGCAATAAAAGGTGTTGAAAGCATTTACCGATGAAAATTAAATACGCTTAAATAGATAGTTTTCTGCTGCAGAATCTAAGATCGAATACACTGAATCCTGTCACTTATAAAAATCTATTCTTTTTTGAAGTCAAACATCATCTATAAGTGACTGTGAATCTGTAAGCAATTGTGCACAAACATTTCTTCGTCCAAAATCACATGTAAATTTACTCACATAAGCATGCATTCACAAATAAGTATTTATTATCAATTTTTTTTTATTATCAATAAATTCTTCATTTTAACACCCCAGTATCGAAAATATCTACCAGCGCATTATTCATCAACAATAGTCTGTTCTATGGTCGAACAGTCACACTGCAAATATATTCATTTGTCCAGTCCGATCTCTTCATTGACCAGATATTCAACTCCACATATCTCTTCTCACCTCTTACAAGGCCAATTTGATTTGTTCTTTTTTCTTAATATATGCCTAGTCCAGATTCTTTTCTGATATCTAATTTCCTCAATCAATCTTCTTTTTTGATTTACCCTTTCCAAAATTGCATTTGTTATTTTATTTATCCAATTAATTTTATACATCTTCTCCGTAAATACCTAGCAAAAGCTTCCAATCGGTTCCTAATTTTTTTAACTTATTGCTCACAGTTTACAACCATACAATAGCATACCCAGTCTTTAATTAATGTTGTCCTTAATTCTCTCTTCATAAATCTATAAAATATTTTTTTATTCTATTAATAAATTCCCCCTTTCCAATGCTATTGTTTCTTTAACTTCACTTCTTTCATCTCTACTCAATCAACTATCCACATACCTAAACCCATTTACCCATTGCACTGTATTATTATGAGTTTCAACTTGTAGTATTCTTGTATTCCTCTCTATTCATAAACATTTAGTCTTCTCAACATACTATGCAAAAAAATTTTTATTGATAATACAATTATTTACAATTATAAACATTTTTCTTGAGCATATTAAGAGAAGGTAGTGTTTATTTCTATGATAATGGTGGATGTGACATGGTGGAATTAAGATGAGAAATGCATTAATCAAACCAAGTAAAAGCACAGAAACCATTCAGTCTTTGTTTAGTAATGATTGCACACACTAATATCTGCTAAATTCATATCTTACAATGAAGTTTAACACAATTCTTTCTCATTATGTATATATTTATATTGTAGATATTGTACTCATTTTTGCTAGATATTAATTCTTAAAATATAAATTAATACCATTGTATTAAATGATAGTAGTAGCCAAAGAAGGATATAAATCACGAATCCAAATCATATATATTTAATAGATTTTTTATTGTGATATAAGAATGATAAATAATCTTATCACATTATACATTGATATTCCTCCAATTTAATATGACAATCTCCAAGAAAGTCTATTGAAACCAGATAATTATGATTGCCAAATAATAAATGGGTATTTAAACTGCTGTAAGAATGCTTGAATAAGATCCTGGTATCATAAAAATATATAATTAGATAATGCATCTTTAATATCCCATAAAATGTGAAATCCATTTCAAAAGCTGTACAGAGAGCATGGCTGGATAAGATATTGATCAGAACCTGCCGATTGGTAGAAACTTTTTATGATTTTTCTTTTTGTTGCATAACCTTTTACATAAAAGTAATTAGACACTAAACTGTGGATGAAAACTGGATGAAAACATTAGCATTTTTTTCTTGCAAATATTCAAACATTCTTGGTAAAATTGACAATGACCTTAAAAAATTTACAAGTTCCATATAAGTTTTGAAATACAAGGTACTCTTATATCTAAAGCCCAATTATAAATATAGGGAATTTGAAGTCAGTCTTTAAAGCCATTTCAACCATCCACACTATCTCATACTATTGATATACATGGCCACACACATGCAGAAAAGATAAATAATCACCAATACACATATTTCGTGCTGAACCAGCACTCACCAGTTGGTTCAGATTATCATCTCTCACCCCCCCCCCATATATATATATATAATCAGTGCTCAGTCAATACTAAGATAGCAAATTTTTATACCTTAATGGATAGGCTTCAATCTACTCCAACCTGATGATGGAATACCCAAATCCCATGCTGATGCCAATATTATTGTAATGTCCATGTTGATTTCAAGTCATTTTGACCCCTAATGTATAGGACAGTATTCATTTAAATACAGAGAAGAGGCTATGTATTTACATGGATACTGTTCTATACATGAGGGGTCAGAGTGACATGAGGTCAATATGAGCAAGATAACAATATTGGCATCAGCATGAGATTTGGGAACTCTTGTCATCAGATTTTCAATGGTATGGTGGCTGAAAAGTTGGAGGTTGGAATAGATTGAAGCCTGTCCATTGAAGTATAAGGATTTGCTATCTTAATATAAAATGAGCACTGGTTGTATATATGTATGGGAGTTGATAATCTGGACCAACTGATGAGTGCTGGTTCAGCACAAAATACTTATATTGGTGACTATGTATCCATTCTGCATGTGTGTGACCATGTGTATCAGTAGTATGAGATAGTGTGTATAGTTGAAGTGGTTTTAAAGTCTGAGTTCAAATCCTCTATAATTCCATATAAGTTTGAATTCTGATCATTTGAACAACATTAATGAATGGTTTATTCAACACCACACCATAGTTGTAGTAGGAGTAGTAGTAGGAGCAAAGTTTTATTAGTGTAGACATTTATGTTTTTAACTGAAATCTGTCGTAGACATATATTACTGAATCCAGTTGAAAACATGCTCAGCTCTTCATAATTGTCTATACTAATAAAGCTTTGCTCTTAATACATTATTTGTATCTTTTACCTATATTACAGTCTCAGACATAAAGTAAGAAATATAAAAAGAATAATCAGAAGAAAAAGAAGAAATTAAGAAGAGAATAAGAATAATAAAAATAAAAAGAATAATAATAGGAATAATAATAAAAATAATATGAATAAGAAGAAATATATATATAATAAGAATAATAGAAATAAAAAGAAAAACAAGAAGAAAAGGAAGAGCAAGAAAAAATAAGAATAATAATGATGATGATAATAATAATAGTAAGATGAAGAATAAAATAACTTAAATAATGAGAATAATCATATGAAGAAGAAAAAGAAGTATAAGTAAAAAAGTGGCAAGAATAAAAAAAATAATACTAAAAAAATAAAATCCAGGTGAAAAGTAAGAAGAAAAATAAAATGAATAAAAAAAAGAAAAAAAAAGAAGAAAGAAGCATAAAAAGATGAGCAAGAAGAAAAATAATAAAATGAAAAAGAAGAAGAAGAACAGGAATAAAAAAAATTAATAATGTTGGAAGAAGAAGTATAAAAAAGAAAGAAATAGGAATAATAATAAGATAAAAGAGGAGAAGGAGGAAGAGTTAAGTGATAAAAGATTAGTAGTGTTAACAATTTAAACTGTACTGCTAGTAATAACATATAACAAAAATATTTATATATCTAAATTTATCTATAATACTTTTAGGGATGCAAACCAGACCTCAATAATTCATTCTGAAACTCTATCTAATTCTTCGTGAATGTAATCGAATGAAAGAGCAATTAATAAGATTTCAATTCCCTCTTCTGCAATAAATCATTGCTTTTCATTGCATCCATTGAATGATTCCTTTTACTTATATCGTGGTGCTACAGCTAAATGCTGGTAAACGTTAAAAGATTCTAAGGATTTGAACTCAAGCCGAGTTGAATGCCTAGCTGTGTAAGTCTAACAGTAGATGAATATCTTGCATTGGTTGATACAACAGACTCTGACGTGCAAGGTCCATGGGTCATAGCCCACCTCTGACACTTTCTTTGGTCTAACTTCTTATGAATTCCAAGAAATAAACTATTAATTAATTTAATAACAATTGTTTTTATGTTAATTCCAATTTTTTAATATTATCAGAAAAAATGTCATGGAAACATTACAATTCTACTTTATTTTTATACCTAGATTTTTTTTAATCTCATTAAAATATATGAATATTAAGTTAATAGCTTATTTCGTTTTAATTTCCTCTCAAACATGACAGTGATACTTTTCAGGTGGATAAATAAAAATCTGTATATTAAAATATAATAAATTAATAGAGATTTAGTGTGTTTCAATCTTGATAATTGATTCCTATGTTAATTAAAATAATTGCGACATTAGAACAAAGAAGTTAACTCAGATTAATGATAGCAACATGATGGTGTATTAATGAAGTGAAACCAATTTATTTATTTATTCTTATTAAATTTCTTTTTATTCATTTCATAAATTACAAAATAAATCACACACACACACACATATATATATACAAGCATTATTATGAACATAAATGTTTATAACCTTAACACAATGTCACTTTAAGAAACTGTACTTCAATACATTGCCAAAGGTCAACAAACACATTTCCTATTATTGCATAATGAATAATATTTTTGCAATACAAATTCCAATGTAAGACTCACATGCAAAGTAGGGCTGGTGTTTATCTTCTTTTAACACCTTGTGGAAAGGTATATTCTTAAATATATAACCAAAGACGTGAAAAACATACATGATTCCAACATCCACATTTTATACTGAAGCAGGACACACCAGTTGGCCCAGTCATAATCTTTTATACATATATTTTATCTTTAAATGATAAGTGTCAACCCTCCTACCCTCATAAATTTTGATACAAACCACTTAATGGAAGTATAGTAATAATTTTTATTAGTCATTAATTAGACTAGAGATTATCCATTTAATAAATAAATAATACAAAAAACTGTCAGATAATGAAAATTATTCTCATGTATGAATCATGATAAACAGAGTAAACAAAAAATATTAATCAAAATGAACAATTTTCCAAGTGCTTTAGTATACCAGAATCATGGAGACATTTTGGAACTAAATGGTTAATATTCCAGAGCATGCTCAGTGGAACACTAGTGCTATGCTGATTTATAACATTTTTAATCTAAAAGTGATTTACAGGTTAATTCCATTTTTTCTAGTCATGAAAATAGTTGCGGACCAAGAACACAAAACTGAATGGAAGCTTATATTATAATCTTTATCAATTATATTTTTCAATTTCCTACTGATAGATGGCACATAAGCTAAAGATAACCACTTTTTGACTGTTCTATTCTTAGTTTATGGGCCATCTATAAATAGGAAATTGAAAAATATAATTGGTAAAGTTTATAATATAGGGTTCCGATCACCTTTCTGTTTAAATAGATTAATAAATAATTCAAAGGATGGTGTGGAAAAAATGAATAGGTATGAAGTTGTTTATTCCATTGCCTGCAAAGAAATTGGTTGTAATGCTATTTATTATGGGGAAATGAAGGCAAATGTTTTAATGCGATTGCAACAGCATGTTTATCAGTATAAAAAGTTTAAAAGTGATTTATAGGTTAATTCTGTTTTTTGAGTCATGAAAATAGTTGTGGACATGAGTTTTATCTTCAAAATATTACTATTGTGTGCAATGAATCAAATGGTAGAAAGAGGAAGTTGAAAAAGGCTTGGTTTACTGTAAAGTCTAAAAACATTATCAATCAGTGTAACCCTAGTGTTCCACTGAGCATGCATTGGAATATTAACTGTTCAGTTCCAAAATGTTGCCATGATTCTTATATAATGTACCAAAAGTGCTTGGCAAATTGTTCATTGGGATTAATATTTTTTGAATTTTTTGCTGCTCTGTTTATCATGATTTATACATGAAGAATAATTTCCATTTAATAAAGAATATTTCTGCAGTGAAATTTTCACTACACTAATCTCATGAAATGTAGGAATTGGTTTCTATCCACTTTAACACCTTATGAAAGGGTGTAATTATAAACATATGAATAAAAGATGTGAAAAAGATGTCATCAATTGACCCAGATTACAATCTCTTACATATATTTTTATCATTGTTTAATATATATATATATATATATATACTAAATATATATATATATATATATATATATATATATAGAGAGAGAGAGAGAGAGAGAGAGAGAGAGAATCAGTGACTATAGTTTAATTGATGAGTGTTAAACTTATTGTCCTCACAACATTGACACAAACCACTTGATGGAAATATATTAAATAATTTTTATAAGGAATTCATTAGACTAGAGATTATCCACTTAATAAATAATATTTCAGTAGTATAATTTTCACTACATCACTCTCATGAAAGATAAAAATTAGTTTCTATCCACTTTTAATACCTTGTGGAAGGGTGTAATTATAAATGTATGACCACAAATGTGAAAAAAAGTATGATCCCAAGGTCCACATTTTGTGCTGAATCAGCTCTCATCAGTTGATCTAAATCACTTCTCTTATACTATCCTGATCATTGTTCAATAATTATATGAATAGTCAATTACTGCAGTTTGATTGATGTCTGGATCTTACTGCACTCTTAACATTGACACAAACCACTTGATGGAATTTTTTTATTAATATCCTAATATTGTAACCTATTGAAAGGAATAAAAATATAGAGTCAAATGTTATCACACCCCAAAATCAAACTCATTCACCAAGTTGGCGAAAATACCTCAAATATTTTTTGTTGTGAATACTGGTATATTACAATATTCTTATTTAGTTATAATAACTGTATTTTTTTCCAATTTCTATGAGTTGAGCTTCTGATATTGGTTGATGTCTTCAATCCTTTATTGTTGATTTTACTACTAACCAGCAAAGATCTTTTTTTTTTTTCTTTTTTTTTCTCTGGAGAACTGTTATAGATTGATGTTACTATAATAATCAGTTTAATCTACATTTTTTCAGTTAGCAAGTTAATTATTAAAAATAATGAAGTAATAATATAAAATAAGAAGTTCTAATTGGCTGATACAGAAATTCTTCTATGACCAACATGTCTTTTATTTTTATTTTTATTGAAAGAATTAAAAAACTAAAGTAGAATTGTGATGGATGTATTGTTGGAAGAGGTAATAATGGATGGACAGTTGAAATCTGAAACTGGATTTTAAGAGATTGTAAAAGACCTAGAAAGAGACCACATGCGAAATGGATGGATGAAATAAGAAAGGGTACAGGAATAATATGGAGAAGAGAGGCTAGATATTGGAAAAGAGGGAAAAGTGGTTCAATAGTGGTTGAAGATAATGATGATGATGATAAGATGAATTTAAAATTTAAAATTAATTTTATTTCTTTATGCATTCCAGACAAAAAATTGATTTGGTATTAGAAATAAAATTCCAATTACTTTTTATTTCATTCTAAATAGATTCCTACTGGCAATCACAAAATAAGAAAAACTTTATTCTAATTATAAATTTCAGTTTATTATTTATTTTTATTGATTTACAAAATTAAAATATTACTTTTAATAATCATTTTCATTTGCAAACTCACATTTCTATAAAATAATTATAAAATTATGGAAATATAATGCAGAATTAAGATTTAATTGATAATATAAAAAGTTGAAAATATAACCCAAAAATTTACTAGGGGAGATAGGAAAGTGCACAGTTGAAAAGTTTTAAACGATATTTCTTCTATTTAGCGTGCCCTTTTAAAAACAGTTCTTTTTTTACTCTACTCAGGAGCCATTTACTATCACTTTGATTAAACAATGGACATCACAGAAAAACTAATGTTGCTACATTCACAATTGAAAACTTTCAACTGTTTCTGCTTGAATTTAGCATGCCCCTTTAAGAGCAGTTTTCTTTACTCACTTCAAAAACTACCTACTATCACTTAAAAAAACAATGGATATCACAGAGTAACTGATATTATATTCACAGTTTAAGTGTTAAACTGTTTCTTTTTACAATGGATATCTCAGAGTAATTAACTTTCATATTCACACTGACTACCTTCTAGTTTATGGCCTTAACTACATGTAAACTTTGAATGTAATGCACCCTTAAAACTAATCAATAAATAACCTGTCATGAGTTGCTTTGTTGTAGGAGAAAATAAAAAAAAAAAATTATCAACCTTATGTACTAAATGTCAAAATGATTTCTATCAGGTAAAAATACATTTTTATTTAAGAGAGATGAAGACGGATGTATTACAAATTAAAAAAAAACAAAAACACTTATATCTTCTGCCATTTCTATATAAGATCTCGTCTACAACCATTATAACTTATATACCAAAAACATTGAAGTCTAACAATAAGATCCAGGTGAATTTAAAATGGATTATAAAAATACAATTTGTCCAATCTTCAAACATTTTTTAGAAAAAAGTTTTATTACATACTATATTCACAATCTGATGTTTCGATGATCCTGCAGTCTTCCTCAGATCACGCTTACTTCCATTTCTTAAAAATATATATTCTGTTCAGATAAAAAAGATATTACCACTTTATGACTATTTCTCTAATTCTTTTAAAAAAGTTTAGGGAAAGGAAAATAAAAATGGCTCTGAGGAAGACTACAGTACTGTTGTAATGCCAAACTGTGTGTGTATGTATACAATAAAATAATTTCCTGCTAAAAAGTGTTTGAAGAAAGGTGGAGAAATTGTATTTCTTTAAAATATTATAGAAAAAGTAAGGAAGTGATAGATTTACTGACGTTTGTTAAAAGGGATTATAGAATAATGGATCCCATATAAGGATTAATCTTTTCTCAGAATTTGTGAATTTGTGGCAAAAATTTGTAATGATGGCCATTGCTGACAAAATTCATCTTGTAACAATTCTTCGATGCATTAAGTCAGCCTATATTCAAATATTTTATTTCAGATTTGTATTAAACAGTTTTCTTGTAATACTAGTGATAATATATTTAGTTTTCTTTCTATTTCTAGATGGCATAAATGATCAATGATAAAAAAGCTCTAAAACTCAGGCAGAAAAATTTGGTAAGTTTTATTTACATCATGCTTAGAAGAAAAAAAACATATTTCCCTATTTAAAGTATAATGTAATTATTAAAATGAAATACATTTTATCATTAATATTAAAATGATGTTTAAATAAATATTTAAACCTACAAGGTATAAAAGTAACTTCTTATTACAGATTATTCTCATTTAAATATGTTGCTCAAAATTATTTGCAGGCAGACTTATAAGGAATCATTTTAATAAATTGCACACACTATTTTATTTTCATTTATCGATGGCCATTCTAATCTAATAATGGGAAAATTCTTTTTTAATTTGATTCCCAACTGTATATACATCTGGGTCTTGTTTTATGTGGATTAGTTTAATGTGATTTTGAAGTTATGTGATTCATGTTTATTCTTAATGTCTTTCATATTTCACTATATTTATTAGATATCAAGAAATTTAAATTATTAATAACTTGTTTTCACTTGAAATACTTTTTTTTTCAAAAATATAATGTTACATTTGCAGCTAACATGAATATGGCCTGAAGCTGTATTTAGAATCTTAGCTTCTATGTAAATAACTTACTTATACTAATGAGTAAATAATAATAATAGATTTATACTTACATATAAAAATATCACAATAAACATTCAAAAAATTTAAACTTTTAAAACGTATTTTGTTATATATAACAGAAATAAATAATCTTTTAGATTTTTAAAATAAAAAACAAAGATTTTATAAACTGAAAATAATCTTTCTAATGATAATGTATAATCTTTTTGTTTTGATTGAGATCTAATTTTTTTTATACAGAAACAGAAAACCATTAACTCAGCAGAAGACTGAAAATGGCGCTCGTTCTACATCACATCACAAATAAATATAAAGTGGCTAACAGGTTTCTCTGGGCATAAGTGATGAGAGATTCTTGACTTCATTTAAGGAGAAACTACAATACATCACATTACATCGAGTCTGATTTCATTCCAGTTTACAAATGAATGCTAATGATAATGATTAAAATATGTATGAAAAATTAAATACTGTAGTTAATAAAAAAAGTAAAAAAAAGTTTGTCTTGTATTAATTTTCCCAAATATTTGAAATTTTTTATTAGTCATACTTTATTTGCTTATTTTTTTAATGCAAATTTTAAAGTATTTTTTCCTTGTTGCCTTGCTTTTATGCGAATTCTGAAAATTACTGGAACATATCCCCCATTTTTCAAGGTAAGTTAAGTCTATTTTTGGGTGAATTATTTTAATGTGGGTCTTCTGTGAAACCTATCTACTGCATAAAATGAGACCCGGGTGTATTGCAAATAAATCAACATTGTGCCATGACATTTTGAATAGTTCATATTTCTTTTTATAAAAATTACAAAAAAGGTGGCCTTATGAGGGCATCACCAAGCTTTTTTTTGCTTGGAACCAGATTGTGAAGATTTCTACAATCAAGGTTGTTTATTTGCTTATGGATATACAATCACCAAATGCAATTTTAAAATGACTTGTGTCATACTTCAATTGTATAAGAGGAATACAAAACTTTACGAGTTAAATAATAATGAAATCAAACAAACACTTGATTAATGTTGAAATGTTTATTAAACCCTTTTTCTTTCTCCTTTCTTATTCCTTCCCTCACATTTATTTAACCAAACCACTTCGATCTATTTATTCCTAATACTGATTTAAAATATTCTAAAAGGAACATGTACCATCACTTAATCCCAGTGTATTGAAGGACCCCAGTAATTATGGTATATACAGACTAGGTGTAAACTCAAGGATGACTTACTAATAAGAGTGCACTTAATAATTTAACCCTCAAACCCTAGCTCACAAATGTTAAAACCAATTCCAGAATTTACTGGACCCCCTATTTCTTTATATTTCTTCCCTTAGATCGAGTATACAATTTTTATTTAGATACATCCTACTAGTATAAACATGATAGAAAAGAAAGGTAAGGTTAATTAATAAAATTAATATATATAATATTGGTTAATTTAAATTAGTACAATATACATAATTAACAAACCTGTAAAAAACTTCTATTGCTGAAACTTATGACTATTTAAAGTGAAGACTTTCAAAATTCTAGTTTGCCATTATACATATTATACATTAACACACAAATATTTCTTGTAAGAAAATGTCTAGTTACCCTGATCGATCAGTGTAGTTTCTTGATCCTATGGGGAAAAGTACTTCGTCCTATGGTTCTCATGGATTGTTCAAGATTTCCATTTTAGTTTATTTTCCATGGCCAGCTCTACATGTTCACATTCATAAGATTGACATTTTCATTAGCAGTTCCAGGTGGTGTCAGAAACAGCAGTTTCCTGAGGGGGGGAGTTCTGATACTTTTTAGCCACTCAACATATTGTCTCTACTTTTAAAATATTTGTTTAATTTAGCTTTGCAGGTTTTAAATTGTTGATGAGTCCAAGCCAAATCAAAAATCAATCACTATCTTCAGCAAAATTCCAATTTATTTAAACAAAAGGCAATCCCATAATTTATAGTTTTTTTAATAAAGTCTATGTCCTTTTTTGGTCATATTTTGCTTATAATCCCGTGGAAACATTCCAAATTGATGAATGTAATAGATAGCACAAAAATACGCCCAGTATCTAAGTTTCAACAATAGAGCTAATTGTAAAAAAAAAATCTATACTTTCTTTTGTTTTTTACCCTTCTATCTTTAAGAATTAGAAAGAAGAATTTCTAAGAATTAGAAATAAAACAAAAGACAAACTTTTATAAAAAAAATTCTTGCAAAATATTTTTTTTAATCTTAATTTAATTAATTTCAAAAAACTTTTACAATTCCATTTCAAAAAAATATTTTTTTTATTTTAAATAACATATACATGATTTTAATAATAATATATATATATATGAGCTGCCAGAAAAATACAAGGTCATTGCACCCTTTCTCAAAAAAAAATTTGTCCAAGGTATTTCCATTTCAATAAATTGTTTCTTGTTTAGCATAGTTATGGAGGATTTGATGTCAGCACTTCATAAGGGACAGGCCTGTACTAGTTTTGAAAAAAAAAACATAAAGTCACTAATATATATTTATATTTATGAAAAGTCAGTAGCAGACCCTAAAAACCTATGGCTAGTTGCTCATGTGGGTTCATAGCTATTATTGACACCAGCATTCCAGCATAATTTTTATTATCCAGTTTATTTTGCTGACATTCATGACATCTCTGCAATGTAGTGACTACTAACATATATAAATTTAGCAAATAAAACCATCTCTGTAGAAATTTAGTTGTTTTATATCCTATGTATATAATCTGTTAGCTTTTATTTTAGATTTCACAGTATAACTATTCTCCAGTAATCTATCCCCCTTTTAACCTAAAACACCAACAACTCATTTTTTATTTTATTCTGTTGTAATTTATTTTGCCACCATGTACAAATATCTGATTGTCTGGAATTTTCTTTATTACACCCTTGTATTACCTTCTTACATATAGCATCTAAGTTTTGTAAAAACTTCAAACTCTTCATATCTTTCTCTATCAACCCTTCAGGATTGGTTCTAAGAACTATTAATCTACCTCCCTCTACTGATAAATTTTGACAGTGGTCCAAAATCAGATTTCTGCACAATATACCCAGCACTATATTTTCTCTTCTGGAGCAATGAATTACCTTGTAACTTCTGTAAGTACAATGCCCATCTTATAAGCCTAACATTGGCTAAATAGCACTTATTTATAAATTCCAAACATTAATAATCAGTGATTATAATGACCTCAGACCCCAGAAGCAAAACACTTACATTTATTTAATACCCAAACAATTATCAACCCCTCCCTTTCCATTGTGGCATAATTTCATTCCACTCTGTTTAATGTTCACTTAAATTATAAAACTCATGGTATTTTCTCTTCATTCTCCTATACCCCCCCCCAATCCTACTCTACTATTGTTTGTATGTAATGTGAAAGGTTTGTAAAAATCTGGATAGACAAGCATAACAGTATTAACAAAATTTTCTTTGACCTGATTTGCTTATTTTGTTCTATCCACTTCCACATGCTATTTTTCCTCAGCAGACCCACAAGTGCTTCCATTCTGCGGAAAAATCCTCAGAGAACCTTTGATAAAAATTACGTATGTGTAGGAATGACCTAATTTGTTTTCTGTTTTTAGGCTGGGAAAATTTAACGATCACTTGTATTTGTCCAGGAGGGGTCTCAGACCTTAAGATCATGTGAGATGAATGAGAAATATAATTTCTTGCTGTAGAAAACTACTTTTCTTTAGATTTATTGATTTTTTTTGTGGCACTCCTGAAGAACACATTTAAGTTTTCCAAATGTTCATATGGTGATCATGATGCTATCATGACATCATCCATTTAATATAATATAAATTTCTTTACCATCTCAGATAGGACCTGATATAAACATCACAGTAGTCCCAATCTCCCATTAATGAGTTTAAATGGAACTTGTTGAAATATGTTTGTAAAGTCTTCATAGTGGGATGCCCTGTATTTTTGGTACTCAGCATGAAGTGATATCTGCCAATAACTTGATGTCAAATCAAATGGTGGAAAAATATTTATTTTTCTTAAATTGTAACAACAAATGTGTAATTCATTGCAGAACATTCTGGTTTGGTATTGTAATAGTATTTAACTGGTGAACATCTAAGCATACTCTCATAGAGCCATTTTTTGGCTACCCCATTGTTCCATTTGTTGTATTTGTTTGTCTAGTTTGTCTTTATATTTGTCAGGAACTGGATATGACTTACCGTGAAAAGGAGTTTTTTCTTTCAACTTTATCCAGTGACGTAGCCCTTTATAATACCAGGTTCAGTGGTGAATACTTGTTTATTTTGCAAAAGTACCTCTTTAAGTTCATTTTTCTAGCCCCTATTATTATTTCCTAACTCAGTTATTTTATGCTCTATTCCTTGGTATAAATCATTGGCTACCATATATGCCTTATTGTTACTCTGTCTGCTATGACCACTAAAATGGCATCTTTTCATTTCCCATCACCATACTGTTTTCACTATAATTAATTTTTGTCCCAGTTTGATGTATAAAATCTATAAGAATTTCTACCAAACCTGACATTGAATGCTGTATCATCTCCCCCCCCCTTGTATTTCCCCATATATTTGTATAGGGTCGAACTTAACTCTTTTACCATTAGTCATATTTATTTCAGACTTTTGTAATGGTAACAGCTGTATTTTCCTCTTCTGACTTCTGATTTGATCTAATATTTCTATTTGAGTTATAGAGAATTGACTCCCTGTGTCTAATAGAGCCGGTATCTCGACTCCCTGTATTTTTATTGATATCAGAGGGAAAGTTTGTTCAGCAATCATTTGGATCTTTTTTCTTTTTCAATGACTACATTTAACAGTTTAGGTAGTTGTTCCTGCTTCTCTTCTTTCTGTATCTTTTCTTCCTCTCTAAGAACTTCCAATACTTCTTCCAATCATTTGCACCTACAGATTGCTAATCTCTCTTGTACATTTGTTGGCATTTTTTTTATGATACTTATAATCTGATGTTGTGAAAAAGGATATTTTTTCATCCTTCTCATTTTCACCATTTGTTTTCAAAAGAACTATCTATATTATATCCCTTCTTCTTTTTTATTTGTTTCTAATTCTACCCATTTTTGTATCTTTTCTTGTTTCTCTACATTCCAAAATGTATGCATTAATTTATTTTTATACTGCTTAAAATCAACCAGTATTTTCTGTATCATTTCCCACCAATCTCTTGCCATGTCCATCAAATGATTACTTGCTATGGTTATTTTCTCTTCTTCCTTTGCCTTCTATATACAAAAGCACTCCTCTAAACTTTCTAGGTATTTGAATAGGGTTTTCTCTTTTTCTCCTCCAAATGTTTTTTTATTTTAATTCTATTTTGCATTTTTATGTAAAATATTTTAAAATTACTTCCAAAACTCAAACCCCTCTAATGGAATACTACCTCTCCAATTTAACCACCTGAACCTGCCTCAACCATCTTTTTACCCTAATCCCAGACCATTATTAAGTTAATGAGTCCTACACGTTGGTACACCATTTTCTTTATTTTTACTATGAACCACAACATTTTGAATAGTCTATATCTTTTTAATGAAAATTACAAAATACGGAGGCTGAAGGTGGGCACCACCAAGCATTTTTCACTTGGAACCAGATTGCTAAGATTTCTACAATCGACATTGTTTATTTGTTTATGAAAGGCAATCACAAATGCAATTTTAAAACATCCTGTGTCAGATTTAAATTCTATAAGAGGAATTCAATAATTAACTAGTTAAATAACAATAAAATCAAACAAACACTTGATTAATAATGAAATATTTATTAAACCTCTTTTCTTTCTGCTTTCTTATTTCCCCCCCTCACATTTATTTAACCAAACTACCTTGATCTATTTATTACTTATACTGATTTAACATATTCTTGAAGGAACATGTGCCATCACTTAATCCCAGGGTATTGAAGGACAACACTAATTATGGTATATACAGACTAGGAGTAAACTCAGGGGTGAATTACTAATAAGAGTGTGCTTAATATCAACACTCAAACCATATCTTGCAAATGTTAAACCCAATTCTAGTACTCACTGGACCCCTATTTTTTATATCTCTTCCCTTAGATTGAGTATAGAAATTTTATTTAGACACAGACTACTATTATAACAGTGATAAAAATGACAGGTAAGATTAATTAATAAAATAAAATATAATATTGCTTAATTTAAGTTAGTACAATATACATAATTAACAAACCCATAAAAAAACCTTCTATTGGTGAAACATATCTATTTGAGGTGAAGGATTTTCAAAATTTTAGTACACCATTATACATTAACACACAAATGTTTCTTGTAAGAAAAAGTCTAGTTAATATAATTTATCAGTATACTTTCTTAATCTTTGTGAGGAAAGGTACTTTGTCCTTTGGCTATCATGGATTACTCACAATTTCCATTTTAGATTTTCCACAGCTACATGTTCACATTCACAAGATTGCCATTACCATTGGCAATTCCAGGTGGTGTCAGAAAGAGATGTTCCCCAAGGGAGAAAGTTCTGATACTTAACATTTTCTCTACACTTTTAAAATATTATTTGTTTAATTTAGCTTTGCAGGTTTTAAATTGTCAACAAGTCCAAGGCAAATCAAAAACCAATTGATGAATCAATATATTCGATTAATCAATGTATTCGGCAAAATTCTAATTAATTTAAACAAAAGCCAATCCTATAACTTACATTTTTTTTAGTACTCAAAGTTTCAGTTCACACCTTTAATATATGTATTTCTGTGGTCATATTTTGCTTGTAGTCCTGTGGAAACATTCAAAATTGATAAGCATAATGGATACCACAAAAGTCTCTCCACTATTTAAGTATCAACAATAGAGCTAATTGGAAAAAAATATCCATACTTTTATTTGTTTCTTTCCCCTTCTATCTTTAAAAAATAGAAAAAAAGAATTTCTAAAAATTAGAATTAAAACAAAAGACAAACTTATATAAAAAAACTTGCAAGATCTTATTTTTTCTTTTGTCTCAATTTAATTTATTTCAAAAAACTTTTAAAATTCCATTTAAAATTTTTTTTTTTTATTTTAAATAATATATATGCAATTTTAATTATATATATATATATAAATAATAAAAACACAGAATTACTTCTCTATAAAACAGCTTTAATATTTCAACCAGAAGACCGGTTTTCATCAGAAAGCAAATTCCTATAGGCTAAAAATCTTTAAAAACTTTGTATAAAAATATATATAAATATATATTTGCAAAACATTGTATAAAAAATACTAAAAAATGGCACCAAATTATGCAAACAATTTTATGGCTCAATTGGAAAGCTCTATACTTGAAAAGGTAGCCTTAAACCTCATAATAATAATATACAATTTTCAATGAATTTTTCTAAAACAGTGGTTCATTTTCTTGATGTTGAGATTACTTGGAGTGATGGTATTCTTAGTACTAATATATATAGGAAGCCAACTGATAGTCATGCTTACCTACATTTTTATAGTAATCATCCTAAGCACTTAAAGACTAATATCACTTACAGACAATTTTTAAGGATTAAAAGAATTTGCAGTAATGAGGGATTTCTTTAGCAAAATAACAAGGTTTTGTATAATAAATTTATCAATATGAAATATCCTAAAGGACTTTTAGATAGGGCAGTGGTAAAATCTTCAGGATTTGACAGGAAATAACTTCTTCTATCTAAGAAAAGAAAGAGTTAATTAACAAATATACCACTGGTTCTTACCTTCAATGATAATTTATCTAATATTAACCAAATATTATGAAAACAGTTTAACGTATTAAATTCCACAGATTATTTGAGATCTGTTTTTCCCTCTCCACCTAAACTTGTATATCATAGACATAAGACACTTAGGGATAGACTTGTAAGGACAGTTTTTGGCACTAATTTTGTGTCAGGAAAGGAATGTTTTCATGTGAGGATAAGAGGTGTCTTACATGCAAACATAATATTGTTACAAAGATGGTTCAGGGAGATACCATTCATGGTTTTTAAATGGTACATTCCCAACTATGTCAATTGTAAAAGTATAAACTTGGTATATTTAATAGAATGTAATAGATGCTTGTGTCGTCACATAGATGAGTCAGCAAACAGTCTATATATTAAAATGACCAACCATAGGTTTGATATTTTACATAAAAATGAAGATAGACCAGTTTCTAAACATTTCAATTTACCTGATCACTCGATTGATGATTTAAGAGTGATTATATTGGAAGATAATTTTTCTTCCATAAGAGAAAGAAAACAGACAGAGAGCTTTCTTTATTTTTAAATTTAAG
Source organism: Epiperipatus broadwayi (assembly GCA_028023455.1). Classification (NCBI taxonomy): domain Eukaryota; kingdom Metazoa; phylum Onychophora; class Udeonychophora; order Euonychophora; family Peripatidae; genus Epiperipatus; species Epiperipatus broadwayi. Next base: position 161,956 of record JAQFVV010013252.1, read on the forward strand.
ACATTACATCCTCATGGGATGAATATGAATATAGGTACTATCACATCTTTGAATTACCTGGTTTCCTAGGGATTTGTTTTTTATTTCCTAAATTATTATTTTTTATTTCCTAAATGATTATTTTATAGGTGGACTAGCACAAAATGGAATAAATATAAAATATATATATATATATTTATAAGATACATATGTATATAGTAAAATACATATAGTAGAATATATATATAGTTTTTTTGGTGTGTACATATATAATAATATATTTTTATTGTTCTTTGATATATTTTAATTTATAATAATAATGTATGTATGGTTTTAGTTTTTTAAAATAAGTTTTTTGTGAAAGAATTTTTTTAGTATTTTTTATTCAAAGTTTTGTAAATATATATATATATATACAAAGTTTTTAAAGATTTTTAGCCTATAGGAATTAGTTTTGTTTTCTGATAGGTAACTGTCTGTAATATTTTAGCACTTAAATTTTGAAAACAGCCATTTTGCTTTTTGATGAAAACCAGTCTGCTGGTTGAAATATTAAAGCAGTTTTATAGAGAAGTAATTCTGTGTTTTTATTATGTTTTTATTTTTCCTTTAGTTAGTTTCTATATTTATTATTTTCATGTATATATATATATTGTAAGCGTCTACCCATAATCTTGTTCTATAATTCACGCATGTATACGTTCTTTCCCGCAGCTTCGAGTAAGTATATTTATGAGCATGGGATAAATTCCATCTCAAGTGCCAATCTTACACTTTGATAAGAATTATACTCATTGAAAACATAAATAAGGATTTGGTATATATATCTCTAGGGTAGCAAGTCCAGACTAGCTCAATCTCAAGGTCTGGAGAACATGGTCTAACTAGAGAACAAAGCAAGACAATTTCCAATTACATCACGTATATCTACAAATACTACACTATAATTTACCTGATTATAAATTTATTAATCTAGCCCAGAAGTTATAACAAAATTAAGCTATATGCTACTACACTAGTTACCATTAAATTCTAAGTTTTATACACACATATACATATCTTAATATTCATGCGCACAACCCATTTATTCCGATACACAAATATATGGTTCATATATATATATATATATCAATGTAATAGTGCAATTATACATCAGAGTTGTTTATTTAATGTTTTTATTTTATTTAATTTAAACAAGATTTATTACAGTATTTAATATAGAAGTAACATGAGTCCCTTCATTGCTACGCATTTATTGAACACATATATAGAGAAAGGATCAATTTACCTTAATTATGATCGAATGTCCACGTGGTCAAAGATAACAGTCTGAACATTTATAATTTCTAAAGAAATACTGGCCTTATTGATATTTGTTGATCCTAAGGATGGTAAACAGTTCCAATGTGATATGCTGGATAGTTTATCATAGAGGTCGAGTAGATGATTTCACTTGCTTAAGAGGTCAAAGTTGTTGAAGGTGCTTCGCCGCCATTACACTTGATAGATTTTTAAATGGCGAATTTCAAAATCTGATTCAGGTGAGTTCTACAATAACAATCCACTGGGCCAGTCTAACAAAACCCACACTATTTAATTACCCCAACATTTTGATGGGAATGTTAATAAAACTTCCTAATTAATTATACATTAATGCAATCCGAAATCTGAGCCATGTCTTTTTCTTTCCGTCTAATCACCACTATATATTTTCGAGCACAAAAAAGTTCTTTTCTTTTACACTCTTTAACCTCGTATTTTTCCTTATATATTCGTATGCCGCTGACCGGATCTTCTATTGTTTCAGAATACCAACGTGACCAGTTCTCAGACTTCTAGATGACAGAGTCATTAATTCAAACTGCCCACAGCAACTAATTTTCTATTTCTGCTTTATATGTTCAACAGATTCATCAAGAAACACGTGTTACCACTAACATTATTAAAATGTAGAATTTAAAAAAATTAACAAACAACAAAATATATATGTATAATCAATAACAAATTTATACAATTCCATATATAATTGCCTCTCGTCAATCACACATAGAACCGTTAGAACATATACACATTTTATAATAACACACATACAACTATATTTATATAAGCATACAGTCCATCCTTTAACAGATTACGTATTACTTTCACACTCTTTGTAACAGGGTTCAAATGACTATTTATATATATATCTTTTCGCATATACAGTCACTCAATATCAACACTCACAATTAATACTATATTGCATTATCTCTTGTCTTCGAACCCCATCTGTTACAATATATATATACAGATTTGAATGAAATTAATATGAAAATAACTGTTACACTTTTAAAAAGTGTAACGAAGATAGCTGGTAGAAAAAAGCAGCAATTGACCAATAAAATTTCTACTGAGACTAGAGAATTTATGAAGAAAAGAAGGAATATGAAGATATATAAAAATGATGCATTAAAAAGGATTGAATATCTCAAATTTTATAAAATGGTGTGGAAAAGAATTAAAAATGATATAAGAAAATATAACTGTGAACTAGCAAGGAAAGCTGTAGAAGAAAATAAAAGTCTCAAGAATGCAAAACAACATTTTGATATTGGTAGAAAATTTATATCTGCAATAAGAAAAAAAAGATGAAATTATTACTAAAAAGAGAGATGACATTATGAAATGGGTAGAAGACTTTTATCAAGAAATATAGTTATAAAGAACAAGCACCTTCTGTATCCATTACATCTTCCAAATTGGCCAGAATTTTAAATGAATAAGTAAGACATGCATTTAAATTTACAAAGATAAGAAAACCTCCAGGTAATGATGGAATTATAATTGACATACTAAAAGAATCAGGTGAAGAAATAAATTTTTTTTAGCAAAGTTATATACCAAATGTTTAAATGATAAAGATGTACCAGATGATTGCAAGAATGCAGTATTAATATTTAGAAAAGGTGATAAAGAAGATATTAGAAATTACAAACCTATCAGTCTTTTATTAGTTTTATACAAAATTTTTACCCAGATAATTACAACTCATCTACAGAGAACATTGGATTTCTACTAACCAAGAAAACAAGCTGGATTAAAAATTGGTCTTAGTATTGTAGATCATATCCATGTATTGAGAGAAGTAATATAAAGAAGAAATGAATATGAGTTGTCATTATGCTTTGGATTTGTAGATTATGAAAAGGCATTTGATTCTATAAACATTTCTTCAGTGATGAAAGCATTGGATCATCAAGATAAAGATCCAGAATGTTGTCATATTTTAAAGAATATTTATAAAAATGCAACAACAACAATTAGATTCCATAGTGATACTAGGAAAGTTAGTATTGAAAAAAGTGTAAGACAGGGTAATTCCATATCTCCAAAACTTTTTACAGCAGTGCTGCAAAAAGTATTTTGTGGATTAAAATGGGAAGCTAAAGGAGTGAAAGTAAATGGAGATTATTTAAGTCATTTAGATTTTGCAGATATAGTTGTTTTTTGCAAATAATGCTTTAGAGCTGCAGGAAATGTTGCAGGAGTTATCAGATGAAAGTAGGAAAGTAGAACTAAAGATAAATGTTAAAAAGACTAAAGTAGTGTTTAATGGATTTTCTCAAAATATGAAAATAAAGATTGATTATAATGAGTTAGAAGATGCTAACAGCTACAAATACCTTGGTCAGACTATTAATACAGATGAAAACATAATGGATGAAATTAATCATAGAATTAAACTTGGTTGGATTGCTCTTGATAGAAATAACTTGATACTAGAAAAAAATATGCCTCGGTGTTTGAAAAGGAAGGTTTTTAATAAATGTGTTTTACCAGTTCTTACTTATGGATCTGAGACTTGGACACTTAATAAAAGAGCAATACAGAGACTTCAGACCACTCAAAGAAGTATAGAGAAATGCATGTTGAAAGTAACAAGAAAAGATTGAAAATGCAATATATGGATAAGAAAACAAACAGGTGTTACTGACCTCATTGAAAAAATTAAAAGACTGGAATTGGGCTAGCATATTGCTAGAAGAGATGATAATAGATGAACAATTGAAATCTTAAACTGGTTTTCAAGAGATTGTAAAAGACCCAGAAAGAGACCACATGTGAGATGGATGGATGAAATAAGAAGATATGCAGGGGTGATGTGGAAAAGAGAAGTTAAAGATTGGAGAAGATCGATTGAACTTGGAGAGACCTTCATCTTAGTGGATTAATAATGGTTGATGATTATGTATATATATGAATATAAAGTGACAGAAAAATACCAGCTCAACATAAATATCTGAAAAAGCTGAAATCTATTGTTAGCAGCAATCTTAGTTTAAAAATTAATCAAGCCAGTTTAACATTTCATATATTGTTTTAAATTAAATATTACTAATTCCAACAGCACTTAAATAACATTAACTACTGCTTAAATATGCAATGTTTAGGAATATAATTCTATCACAGAACATCTCCTTCAAGCTATATTACTAAAAACGTTACATATTTAAGCAATAGTAAAAGTTATTTACGTGGTATTGATATTGGTAATAACTAATATCTTTTATATTATTTTAATAATGCTAAAAATAAAAGGCTTTTTAAACACTTATTTAATTTAGAACTTGTGTTCGTTTATCCAGGTCAAATCTTGTAAATCATTTTTAACTTAAATGGACTTCCTTTAAATTTTCTACTCATATTAGACAGCTATGCCAATGTAATATTTTCAAGTAGTGCAACCTGACATTGTTGAACCAGTTTTGGAAGATTTGAGGAATGGACAAGGGGGGCGCTCTATTTTTTTAAAGTATGCTTTTATTTAATGTAATGATTAATGCACAAAAAATGTCTACATTTAATGGATGAAGCTATTTTAAATAATTGTATTTAATTTAGAAACTCCATTATTTATTTAGGATACATTTTGTAATCAAGTTTACCAAACTTATATCAAATTAGTTTTTCTCAACTTCTGTAAATATGTTAGATATTGATGACAATATATTTTTGTCAGTGAAATATTTCTCAATGGTCCTCTCAATTGCTTGATGTAGAGATGGGACTGGATTTCAAATATGTTGATATCAATTCAGTAAGTTTTCAGTGTTGAGCACCCAAGACTGGCTTTTTAATAAATGTTTTCATTTTTAAAGAATATTACCTTAAAGTAGAAGTAAAAAATAATTTATCTTGGTTGTAAAAATAACTATTTTTAAAAAATGTATGAATTTTCCTTTCCTCTTAATTATAGATGATTTGAACATGACCTTCAAACTCTCTTCCGCTATCCAAACTCTCATATAACCAATACATATGACCACACACATGTGAATAAGATAAATGATCACCAATAATATATATTTTATGCTTAATTATAATTTTTTAAAAAAAATAACAACTGTTTCTTTATAAACAAAATGGTCAATAAACATCACATGACCACCATCTCTTAAGCTTGGGTATAACTGTTGTTAAAACAGGCAAAACTCACTATACATATTGCCACACACAGCAAGCTAGAGTAATCAATGGATGCCAAAAGGCTTGTGCATAAAATCCCCATCTAGTGCCTACTCATTCAATATACACAGACAAGGGATATTGGATGAATAGGCATTATTTGGGGATTTTATGCACAGGTCTTCTGGCATCCATTGATTACTCTAGCTTGCTGTGTGTGGCAATACATATAGTGAGTTTTGCCTCTTTAAACAAAATGGTGTTGGAATCAATTTTAATGTGTCATAAACTTCCTCTGCACTGCTAAGCAGTCTATGATACTTTTTTTGTTTTCTTATAAAAAGTATCTGAATGATTAAAAATTAATAATAATCATCATCATCATCAACCATTATCAATCCACTGCAGGATGAAGGTCTCTCCAAGTTTAATCCATCTTCTCTGATCTTTAGCTTCTCTTCTCCACAACACCCCTGCACATTTTCTTATTTCATCCATCCATCTCACATGTGGTCTTTTTCTGGGTCTTTTACAATCTCTTGGAATCCAGTTTAAAATTTCAATTGTCCATCTATTATCATCTCTTCTAGCAATATGTCCAGCCCAACTCCATTTCAATCTTTTAATTTTTTCAATAAGGTCAGTAACACCTGTTTGTTGTCTTACCCATACATTGCGTTTTCGATCTCTTCTTGTTACTCCCAATATACATCTCTCCATACTCCTTTGAGTGGTCTGAAGTCTCTGTATTGCTCTTCTATTAAGTTTCCAAGTCTCAGATCCATAAGTAAGAACTGGTAAAACACATTTGTTAAAAACCATCCTTTTCAAACACATAGGCATATTTCCTTTTAGTATCAAGTTATTTCTACCAAAAGCACTCCAACCAAGTTTAATTCTATGATTAATTTTCTCCATTATGTTTCCATCTGTATTAATAATCTGACCAAGATATTTGTAACTGTTGACTTCTTCTAATTCTTCATAATCAATCTTTATTTTCATATTTTGAGCAAATCGATTAAACATTACTTTAGTAAAAAATAATAATAATAATAATAATAATAATGTACATAAAATACTTTATAATAAATGCTTTTGGTAATTAATGAATATACTATCAGAAAAGATAGTCTTTTAATATTCAGGTTTATTACTACCTAGCATGCTTTCAGTATATTCAATATACCATATTTATATTGTATAAAAGTGTTATTATGGGGTCTTTATATCTTACAGCATGATATGATAAATTGAATATGTTGAAAATGTACTAAGCTGTAATAAATCTGAATATTAAAAAACTACTTTTTTTCTCTACCTGGGACAACTACTTGTAAAGCAGCTGTCTCTGACCTCTCGATCACCACTGCTTGACAAAAACTACTTTTTCTGAGAGTATATTCATTAATTACTAGATATTAGGCTGGCTCAGAAAAGAAGAAGGTTAGTAATAGTTTAATAAATGCTTTTATTTACTATACTAATAGTAAAAAGTTAAAAATAATATCTATAAAAGATCTTTTATAATAAATACTTCTATCTACTGTGCATTAAAAAAATCAAAATATTGTTTTCTTCAACCACAATTGGGGTTTTTATATTTAACTTGAAATGAAAAAATGAAATCACCAAAAATTAATTAATTGAATCATAATTTTGCAATGAGTAATAGAAGGAATTAATTTCTGGTCATCCCACAGTTATTTCAAGTTAAATATAAAAAACCTCAATTGTGACTGAAGAAACAATTATTTCTTAACTTTTTAGTGCACAGTTATTATAAAATATTTTATATTTTTTTTTATTTGGAAAATATTTCTGTATATATTTTATGTATTTTTACTGATTTTGTGTGTGTGTGTGTGTACTTTTTAAAAATTTAGGTATTATTTCAGTTGACATTTTACTTATACTTTTGATGTCTTGCCTTAGGCGTTTTAATTTCACAGAACTCGCCAATTTTTATGTCTTGCCTTAGGCATTTTAATTTTAATTTTCCATTGATTTCAGCTATTTTTGGATAGAAATTTATCACTTGTGCTGCAACATCCCCTAGTGGCCACAGTATGCATAACAGAAACTACCATTTAATTTAATTTTATAGAGCTATGCAGAAAGAAATTTACCGATCTTCTAGCTGAATGCTTCATGCTAGTGTTCTTCATTAGGCTGGCTTGTGTGAAGTCTTCTTGGCAGGCTGTGGGTCTTGAACTCCATTTTTATTCTGGACCAATTCTCCATAAAGGGAGGGGCAGTGGTTGCTCTATCCCATAGTTCTCATTGCAGTAAAAGTCTGTGAGAGAACCAGTGAACCTTGATGTCTGAATTTTGAGTTCTTTTATTCCCCATCACAAGCCATTAAAGGTTGTCTATGACTTTTGATTTTCAATTTTAAGTTTTAATAGGCAGCATAAATTTTAACAAGAACAAAAGATCAAATGGTGCTGGGTTAATGATTTTGTCTTTGCCTTTTGAACTTTATTTTTAAATCTTTTAAAAATCTTCAACTCTCAGTTTACAATTTAATGAGAGGTATTTCTAAAAAACCGATGACATTGATTCTCTCTTTTTTAAAAAAGAGATTTAAGTTGTCAACATTCTGCTATATGTATAAGACAGACACCCCTGAATTTAAGATTTATATGTGTATACCAACAAATCTGTAAATTAAATAACTTAAAAGATAATTTAGAAATAATTTTAAAAATATGTAATGTTTATTAAATCTATCACATTACAGTTCTCTTTGCATATATACATATATGAGCTCCCACACATACACCACTGTTTGCAACTTATTTTAATTTTATTAATTTTAAAATTATAACTGCATATACATTATATACATATCCACACATACATGTTAATATATGTTATTACATATTAAAAAAAAATTATTATAAGCTTATGTATGAGGACTGGGAGGGGTTTGAACTAAGAAAAAAGACTAATATGGCACATAGTAGGTGAAACAGGATGATAGACAAATAATACTGTTTCAATATTGTCTATGCTGAACTTAAAATGTAATTAGAAGGGACATGGAGTCAGACATTCAAGCTTATGACAGCCATCCATTCAATCTTATACATATGATACAAATAACCACATACATGTGATAAAATGTGATCTTTAATATATGTATTTCATGTGATAAAGATAAATGATCTCCAATATATATAGTTTGTGCTGAATCTGTACTCATCAGTTAGTCCAGATCATAATGTCCCACACATATGTAATCAGAGTTCAGTTTAAGATAGCAAATCTTCAAAGTTTAAGGGATAGGCTTCAATCTTATTCACCCTCTAACTCTTCATTTCTCAATATCATTGAAAATTTACTCTGCATCCATCATCCATATCATTGAAAATTTCTGATAATGGAGTACTCAAAGTCTTTGTTGATGCCAATATTATTGTCATAACAATGTTATACATATATGTGTGTGTACAACATAAAATTCAATTCTACAGTACAGATGCATAGGGAAATAATAGTTTCACTAAGTGACCACTAAATTTACTTGCTATAGTACAATATTCCAATAGGATCACTCAATACAGCTGACCAATTAAATGACAGTAAATGTAAATAAATAGTTAATATTATAGCAGGTCAATTTGAGAGATATTCCAGTAAATCTGATAATTTACTGTAAGACAGGAGATTTGGATAGATACTGTAGGTCCATTTGTGAGGTTAGATAACTTCAGACAACAACAGGTGACAATGATCTCATTGTCTCATATTTGGTAGAACACAGTGGACATGTTCAAACCTGTAACAGGAAGCAATAGCTACTGCAAATATCATACCTGCATATGAGGCAAGCCATCCACAAATGACAATGTCAGGGTTCAAAAGTGGAATCTCAATATTTCTACCCATGCGCCCATTTCACCATTAACAATCAAATATTTACAATTTGCCAACCATGGTGGAGGTGAAACTTTGTATTTAAAATGTTGTACATATCTCATATTAACTTATAATAAATATTTTACATTTATATAATGGGTTGAGTGTTATTATTGAATGATGGGAATATTATTCTAGAAGCAATGCAGATATAAATACAATAAACATAGAAGTAAAGAAAAATTCAATCAACATAAAAAAAACATCTAACAAACATAGAATCCTTGTGCTCTTTTAAAAGACTCCAGTAAAAAAAAAAAACAGAAAATGATTGAATTGTGATCAAGAGCCTAAGATTTTCCAAATATATAGCAACAATAGAAAATGATTTCATAGACTTATCCAGAGCAAAATGGTTGATTCTGGACTTTAAGGTCCATGGATCTCATACAAATTTGTTTTTTCCTTTACATCAATTTCAATTATTATTTTTTATATATTTAGATACATTTATATAATTTTTGTTTTTTTACATTGATATATCTTTGACAATAGATTATTAATATTCTTAATTAGAATCTTATCTAATCTACTTTAAAGCAATTGAAATTTAAGTTCATCAACTCTAAACAAATTACGATGAAAAAACAGTGCTAATCGCTGAAAATCACTTTAGCTATTGCTACTCCAAAGTCTAATTAAATATCAAATAGAAGTTATTCTTTTACTTTAATTCATCACTGTATTGAGTTTAATAACAACTTTGATATTCTCTCCATTGTCTATGAACATTATCAACTAATGACGACCCTTTTTCTTTTTATAAAGCTTCTTTTTCTTTTCTTTTCTATTTGATGAGTTAAAATAGCCTTTTTACTTAATGTCTGACATTTGTTGATACCAGGATTGGTTCAAGAAAAAAGAAAATAACATTAGGAAAGTAAAAATAGTCTTTTAAAGATATTTTAAATCAAAATCTGAAAGACACAAATCTATTAAAAAAAAATTATTTCTTTCGTGCTGTTATCTGGTGTCACTTAATAAAAGTTACAATAGGAAAAAAAAAAACTATAAGTATGTTTTGCTTATATTGAATATATATAAAACTCAGAATTTTTCAGCCTATTCGTCCTATACTCTATCTCAAGCAATCGATACACATGACCCCACACATGCAAAAAAGATATATGATATCCAATATACATACTTTGTGCATAACCAGCGCTAAATCAGTTATGGTAAATCATTATCTTCCATACATATATACAATCAATGCTCGGTTTATATTAAAATAGCAATTCTTCAAACTTCAACTAATCTTATCACTCTTCCAACTATTCAATCATCCAATTCATTGAAAAACTGATGGAATGCTAAAGCCCTTAAAATTATATGTTGCTTGGAAAATAAATTACAACTTAGTAGAAGTTCAGCCCATCCATTTTCTATAAATATATATGGATATGTAATGTTTGATAATATGATGAATTAGATTGACATAACATCTACATAGGCATAATTATAATATCACATCCAACAAAGGCTTTGAGCATTCCATAGTTGGTTTTTCAATGAAATGGATGATTGATAGTTGAAAGGGTGAAAAGATTAAAGCATGTCCATTAAATTTTAAGAAATTTCTATCTTAATATAAACAAAGCATTGATTATATATATATAATAAATAAAGTTTGATATCTGTATTCTTTTCTCAATATATGTAATATACAAATCAATATATATATCAAAATACAGTACAATTTATATAAATTATATTCTTTTAGAAGTACTTTCGACTATACACTTTGTAGTCTTTATCAACTATATAATGTTGAATAATCAAAACGAGACAACCCTTAATAATACCAATAGTTCAATTCAGATTTCCCATAATTCTGTTATCTTAACATTTGATGACTGGCGATTCATTAACATTTGACGATTTCTTGGAATCAACATAGCCTCTTTTATGTTGGGGAGATTATGATCTGGTCAACTGATGAGTATTTAATCTAAATTTAAATCCATATTGACAAGATTTATTATGATCAAATATAACAGATGATGAAGGTTTATTTACATCTGTTCCATATTGATTCTCTTTTTGAATTCTATTATATAAAAGCATATGTTCTTTTATTCTCTTCTCAAATGTACACTTAGATTCACCAATGTATTGTACGCTGCATCCACATATCAATCTATATATAATAGAATTTTGATTAAACTTTGAATTTTGAATTTTAGAATTATTAAGCAATCTATTTATGTTATTTATAGAGAAAAAAGCAATATGACACAAACCATTATAAATTTTCCTAATAAACTTGACCTGCTCATCTGATATAAATGGCATATATATATATGTTGGGGAGATTATGATCTGGTCAACTGATGAGTATTGGTTCTACATGAAATACATATATTGGAAGTCATGTGTCTTTTTTATGTGTGTGACTGGAGAATAAATAGATTGAAAAATCATAGAGTTCAAATCTCTCTATTTAAATATATTTTACAAATAAAATGCAGGAAGTATGCAAATTACATTTATAAATAAATATTATGACTGTTTTTGCATGTGAAATTATGGCATGAAGTTCTTAATATTGGGATGCTTGAATAAATTGTGTAAAGGTCAAGGAAAATTGCAATGAATACTGTTATTGCTTGTGCAATTCTATTTTCCAGATGGTACCTAATTCATTATGCTCAATCAAAGAACAATGGATATCATCTTATACCTTACTTTAATAACATGGAAGTCAAATAATATTATATGACTAAGAATTTCCATAGGAATATAATGAAACATAAGCACTTACCAAATAAATATAAATCATTGCCATTTAGTTGTGATAAATTTAAATGGATAGCTATCCCTTTTTGCCTTAATTTTGATTATTGGAATTATTGTTATAATTTGTATTTTTTATGTTATATTTTAAATAGCCACCATCATCATCATATTAGTATCATTATCAACAAATATATTCAGGTACATATAAATCGTGCCCCTCATTAATATTATGTTTAATTATAATCATTCTATAATAATAATAATATATTATAACGATTGAAATGCAAGTGAAGATCGAATCTAACCGCAAAAACAATATCTGCAACTACCAGGGCGCCATCTAGGCATTTGAGCCTAGTAAAATTTATAAAGTAGGCAGATACGCGCTGTTAAGATTCCACTCTATCCAAATATTCCGATCGTTAGCCCAAGTCACTAGCTCAGCGGAGACGCAGAGATAAAAATCTATAAATTTTATATCTTAAATATAAAAGAATAAAAGCCACTGCCAGAAATTAACACATAAAAATATTTATTTACGCATATATAAAATCATTCTAAATTTGAGGAATAGGTTTAACATTTTTAGATTTTTATATTACTCTTTAATTGTACATTTACATAACTTTCACTGAGTTTAATATTTTATTTAGATGGTCAAGTATGAATAGACTACATAGATTTGCATTTGAAAATAAACATTCTATCCCTATTTAACCTTAGGCTAAAATTCGCAGTCAAACTGGCATCAATCCATCTGATACATTTATGTATTCAATGTAGCATGAAAATACAACAGCACAAATATATTACACTGTCAGGCATGGACATCTGAACAGTATAGTTAGAGAAAACATTGACTCTTGTCCAATACAGGAATATGACGTCTGTATAGCAAGAAGAACAATAAAATAAAAACTCCATAGGAAGGGATCGCGATCCTTTTTGCCGACTTACAATCCCATCCATAGGCAAAGGGTTGGTGCAGTGTATTCAGCGATTCTGCACGTAGCGAAACTTGTACTACATCTACTAATTACACAAATATATCCAATCCATTGACCCAATTCAACAACGACACAAATAACCTAGGATTACCCTCCCCTAATATAACTTTACAAATCTATATAGCCATTCAAGCCCGACTTAAATTTAACATTTAGATACGTTCGCACAAATGCATTTTATAAAATTTGTTTTAAAATGTTGAGTACAGATCAGCTGCACAGATTCCACGGTCAAAAACATCCCAAATTAAACACAACCGATCAAAATACAAAATCATCGATAAACGTCACTTGCATAGGGAATATACAAATCCCATTAGCATTCATCGTAAGATGCTTGCAGTGATATCGTTGACATATATTCTAATCGAATGTGAAAACCACAACATTATCAACCGCTAACGAATCTATGCAACGTCTATACCCAACCTTAAATTTCATCAATTAAAATTTAAACAATAAATATTAATACAAATAAATAATAAATGGAAATGATTTTTTTTATCAAACGCAAACATATATAAAATTACACATTATCAATTGAGTTGACACATAAGTCAGAGAAAAGTTCTTTTTATAAAATTTAAATTTACTTATCAATCTTTAAAGTTCTTAATTAATATTATGATTTTAACAATTGTTCAGTTCTATTGCTTACGGTAGAAGAGTCCCTGTTCCCGTTGGCAATTCCCACGGAGACTTTCCTGGAAGACCGGTCTGATATTTTGGAGGTAGCATTAGCTGGTTCTGTTCTGGTATCACAGTCTTTGCATTTTTAAAATAAGTGAGTGAGGACGACAAGGGCGTCTTGTCACCAGACTCACCAAAATCAAGTTGGAAAAAACTGACTGGAACTCAATATTTTTTTCTTTTTATAGTCCTCCTATGGATTCCATGAACAAAAACGTCACTGTTCTGTTTTTTTCGTTATGGTCCGGGCCTTTATTTGCTTCCATTGGTCAAGCTAAAATCTCTTTCTTCTCTTATCTAACTTTTCATCTGACTTTTTAATTAAACAGCTTTTAGATAATTAATAAACAATCATTTCCATTTATAGATTACAGGAATTAATTAATACCTGTTTTTATTTTAACTTACGTTATTTTTTTATTAAAATATTTTTATATTTCAATCTTGTATTTTTTTATTTAAAAAAATACGTTCAAATACTTTTTTTTTTTGTTTATGAAAAAATATTTTTAAAGTTTAGCATCTGTGCGAATATATATATGTTTAACAAACATTTTAATTTTAGCATTTAGTTTTTTCCTTTTATTTGCGAACTTTTAAGTTTTTATTTTAAATTAATGTAACGACATATTTATATATCGTTACAATATATATATATATATTGAAACAGATATACTATTCCACGTATATATTTGAAAGACCCCCCCCATTTAAAAAGACTTACATGATTTGTCATTAAAAAAAGAAAAGACTTAATAATGGTTAAGGAAAACTAAAAAGTTAAAGAAACAAAAGAATCATGAAAATCAACATCAATGAAAAAGGAAATATAATTTGGTCAAATTAAAAAAAAAAAAAAGACAACAAATACATTTAAATCGGCAATTAAAAAAAAAAGTACAAATCTTTATTAAGATTCTTTAAACTAAGAAAGAAAATCATTATTTTCTATAATTGAGAAAAGAAAATAATAAAGATAAATCATTATTGATTTTATAGTTTTAAATTACGATATAATTAAAAGCTGGCATTTATTAAAAATATTACATTTTTAATTTTTGGAATGATGTTGTCATATAAAGTGTGATAATAGCTTGAGGCAGTCTCAATAAATTGGAAAACATGGCTAATCCTTATGATCTTTTGCCTATCCCACTAAAAGTAGATTGTCCAATCCTTAAGAAGAAAAAAGCACTCGGGCTTAAATGAGAGCTGTATAACAAATCAGATACAGTGGGAAATGCTGCTTAGTCAATCCAGGGAGGAGAATATAAATAAATGAGTTGGAAGTTCACAGCAATATTTCAAAGAGTTTTTTCAAAGAGATTTTGTAGAGTTATTTTTAAAGTAGATTTTAAAGAAGATAAGATTTTAATTTGAAAAAAGATTTTAAGAGCAGTTAAAGAACCACTGCTAATGATGAAAAAAGAAAACATTAATAAGGAAATAATAATGATGGAAGGCTAGGCAATAACAGCTTCTCTTCATCCAAAAGCCATGTGTCTTAAAGATTTGCCTGGATAAACATCATAGAAAGGAAATAATGCCATTCATCTGAAATACAATGCCCCCTTTTGAATGCAGTCACATCATGGATATGAAGGAACAAACTGGATAAAATGAAGTAATGATTTTATAAAATATTCGATACTATGTGTGTTTATAAAAGACAAGACAAAATGCCTTTCTTAAAGAAAATTATGAATAAATGTAGTTATATGAAAATACATTTATTATAAATGAAACTAAAATTATGAATAAATGTAGATATATGAAAATATATTTATTATTGATAAATTATAAGTGAAACTAAAATGATGAATAAATGTAGCTATATGAAAATACATTTATTATAAATGAAACTAAAATTATGAATAAATGTAGCTATATGAAAATACATTTATTATTGAGAAATTATAAATGAAACTAAAACTATGAATAAATGTAGCTACATGAAAATACATTTATTATTGATAAATTATAAATGAAACTACTGATCAACTTATATCTGGAAACATACATCTGTGGCAGACCAAACAACAATATTTATGATAGATATTACAGTAACCAAATAAAATTACAAATGCTTGCCTGCCTATTGATTGTATAAGAATATTATGCATAACTATAATTAATTAAATTATAAGGTGTTTATAATTTAGATAAAATTAGAAAATATCAAAATGAAGGTATACATTCAAAATGAATGTATTTAGTAGATTTATACTATATTGTGAACAAATTCAAACATTTAAATATGAGCTAGTATGTCAATAAAAATTAATGGTATATGCGTATAATGAACCATGTCCTTAAATAAGTTGAAAGATTGAGAAAATCATTTTTTTTCTGTTGTTTTTTAAAAAGATTTTATTTATTATCTGAAAACTCTGAAAAAAGTAATATAAACACAGAATTAAAACATATTATATACATACAAGTTGAGAAATAAGAATACCAAACCAATGAACCTAGGATAAATGTGCATATAGTATGGATCCAAACCTGGATTTGGATAACCATGAATAAAATATATGTATTATGCTATGACTAACTTAAAATTAACTGGAACTCTGAATTAGATGTAAAATGTAAATTGTTAAAGAACTTGCATTCTTTAATTCATATTGTCCTACTATTGGATGTATACCAAGATACACAATGGACTGTAAATAAAATATTTGTTGAATTAAGTGGAACTCTGAATTAAATGCTATCAGTTGTCTTCATTATTATCTCTGTTGTCTTAATATATCACACTCCTCTCTGTGAGTTAACTAAATGATTAAAGATGTAAACTGTTAAAGAACTATGAAAGAAGGACTTTATTATACTCTCAACAGATTACATTTTTTAGTCATATAAAAATGTTATTGGAAGTAGGCCGAAGGGATACAAGGGACTGTCAATGAAATACTTTGTTTGATGGACATTTATTTAAACCTGTTATTAAATAAAATTATTGTTACTTAAAATTAATTTTAGTTATCCAGTTGTTCAATTCTATTTTTTTTATTGCATCACTCATCATCCAGTGCACTTGTTCATGAGAATTTCATGTCTCCTGAGCTACTTCTGGCATAACTAGACATAGGTAAGTCAGGTTATAGTGAGATGGAACTCTAGTGGTGCCGTTTGGAAAACCAAACACAGAAATGTCTAGATGCTTCCAGTTTCTATGGTGCTACATCCTCTGATGAGCAAGAAATATTGTTGTAGGGGGGAGGGGATAACATCTGCATTGGAGAATGCCAATCGATAGTTCCTTCCTGCAACATGCTCATCAGGAAATTGTTACAACCGATGTAATAAAGGGGTTGTTCGGGTATGGTTACAATATATATATATATATATACACACAAATAAGATGTTTGTTAATTAAAAAACTATTGTAATAACAGTAAAAATAATAAATATAACAGTAACAAACTATTATAAATGGTCTTTCAATTAGCAAAAAACTCTGTGGTTAATTCCTTCCCCTCCCCCCCCCCCCCTTCAATTCAAAACAAAAAACGGAACGAAAACAAACCCCACCAAATCCCATGAAACCCCACCTTTATTTTTACGCCCCTATTTTATAAATAAACCCCATTCAAGCCTATATCTAAAAATTCCCCCCCCATTCCTTTTTTTTTATTATGTTTCTTCCTCCAGAATCATCACATATTTTCAAAATCAAAATTAAAATTTATTTTTGGTTAAGAGATTAACCAAAAATAACCTGTTTAGCCTTTTTAAATATTTAATAATGTATATAAATTATTTTTAACTTATTTTTATTGGTACATACTTTGTCCTACCCTTTCCTTTAGATTATATATAATTTTATATAAAACACAAAGAAACAAACAAACCATCAACCATCCCACAACAAAAATACAAAAAACCACAACCCCCTCCACCCCCCCCCCTCCCCCCACCACCAAAGCACAACCCCACAACCCCCCCCTCCCCCCCCCCCCCCCCCCCCCCCCCCCCCACCTCTCCAACTCCTCCCATCCTGTTTTGGTTTTATTTATACTTGTAACTTTAGTTAATTTTTTTTTTTTGTTTTGTGGATAGTTATTTATAAACTTTTTAACCAAAAAAAAAAATAATATGTGTCTAATACATTGTGATTTAATCTAGTGTATGTGTTGTTATACTTACGTTGAAATATTATTCCATAATCCATCATGCATTTAATATAATATGCATTATTTATTATATATTAGTTTATTATGCATTAGTCTACTACACATGAAAATGATAGGTAGCAATCTATCATACAGAAATATTTTTGCATTATACTATCACATACTAATTTATAAGCATTAAACAATCATGTCTCAGACACTAAAGTGATTTTCATTATTATACTTCAAACTGTTTAACTTTTCAAATAACCACCATGGCTTTTCTCTAAAAACATGATAGTGCCACTGTGATTCAGGCTTAAACCACTCCCTTGTTGATATTGTTATTTTTGCCAGTTTTGGTCCACCTAATAGCAAAATTTAGAACCAAAATATTACTAATATACTAATTTAAAATAATATTCATAAGATGGCCTAAATTGAAAAATACATAGCTATTATCACTTTAAATCTGTAATTTATATGCATCAGAAAAATGTCCTAAGGTTTTCAGCAACTACAAACATCTTTATCATTTATCTACAATTGGTATAAAATCAATACAATATCACATGACACCATCACATGAATCCAACTTACATAGTGTTGTTTCAGCAGCATATTCTCATTCTTTCACCACAAGTATATTATCTAGTGTAAGTTTTAATAACTATTAGATTATAAAGGATAGTGCTTAATGAATTCTGTTCATTACTGTTCTATCCAATATACTTTCAAAGTCCTGGTACATTGTTCCAAGATTCAAATCATATCACTGATAAAGCCATAAGCTAGAAACTATATATGATGTATATGGTAATTTCACACTACATAGAAATTTATTAAGCACTGTTATCTAGCATCTATTAGTTACTAAAGATTGAAGTAGGTAGCATAGCTGTGGTGAGAAAAAAGATCCTTCGCTCAAACAGCCATGTTGTATGATGGGATCATGTGTCAAATACGTGAAAATTTGAATAGTTTATCAGTATATGAAAGCCAAATATGAATTAATGACATAATTTATTAAAAGGCTGGCTGGATCTGGCTTAGTGATATTACAGAAAAGTGTAATAATGGATGGTCAGTTATACTGGATTTTAAAAATTGCAAAACATTTTGTAAAGAAACCCCATGTGAGATTGATGATTAAGATAGGCCAGAAATTGAAGAAACAAGTTTAAAGATGTAAAATCTTTCATGCTACAGAATCCATTTATTTCACACGCACACACACACACGCACATATATTAAAAAGCAATGACCTTAAATATTCTACTTGAAAAACACATTTCCACCTTTTTAACAGAAAAAACATGAGACATTCTTCACTTACAAAATGGTTATGTCACAAAGAGAAATATTATATTTTTAGTTTTTGCTTTCTAACAAAAGCAATAAAATAATTTATTAACCAATAATTGGTAGATATCACTGCAATGTATGGTATTCTTGATAAACAGAGCAAAACTCTCCATACAGTATTGCCGCCTGTGCTAAACAGAGTAATCAATGGATGCCAGAAGGCTTGTGCATAAAATCCCTATCTAATGCCTACTCATCCAATATCCCCAGACTAGTTTCTGGCTGTGGCCTTCGTCAGTGAGGAGCTTTGGATCTGAGAGCACTGCATCTAGATCTTAGGATCTAAGGCAACCCTCTAGAAACCACCTTTTATCTCTACTTAACTACAAAACTATGAGAATGAAATTGGAAACACAAAAAATATTTTCAATCTAAGCTCAATAGCTTATATAGTCATATGGGTCTGACGAAGGCCACAAGCCAGAAACTAGTCTGGGGATATTGGATGAGTAGGCATTAGATAGGGATTTTATGCACAAGCCTTCTGGCATCCATTGATTACTCTGTTTAGCACAGGTGGCAATACTGTATGGAGAGTTTTGCTCTGTTTATCAACAATTAATGTGCTAGTATAGGAAATGTGATCATGTGATATATGGTATTCTATTAGAATTTAAGACTCCAGAATTTAAAATATATGAATTATCCTCAGTTCTGTGATTCTCAAGCAACTTATCGCTTGATTATTTATATTAGTAGTTAAATTAGATATGTAGATATGTGCTGGATACTTGATAAAATATACATAAACATCAACAAGGTATACCAAGTTAAGAACTAATAAAACTAGACAAAGTCAAAATTAAAAAAAATGCTCCACCCAATGGATTCATTGCCACAGCAAACTTCTCACATACAATGCCACACAAATACAATGCACACATGTACTAATCTACTATCCCATAATTCTAATTAACATTTCAGTCACCTTTAATATCAAGAGAACTTTTACTAATCTACTATCCTATAATTCTAACATTTGGGTTACATTTCATATCTGGAGAACTTTTACTAATCTACTATCAAACTTCGTAAAGCTTTCCAATTCATCTTATACAATCAATACACATGATCATACAATTGTGAAAAAGATAAATGATCTCCAATATCTGAAATTTGTGCTGAACTAGCACTTATAGTTGGTTAAAATTACCATCTCCCACACATATATGCAAGAAGTGCTCAGTTTATATTTAAGATAGCAAATCTTCAAACTTAAATGGACAAGCTTCAGTCTTCTCTACTCTCCAACTCTTCAGCCATCCATACCATGAAAATCTGTCACGACTTAAGGTTAACATGGGTATGACAATAATATTGGCATCGGCAAGGGTTTTGAGCATTCCACCTTTGGCTTTTCAGTGATAGGAATAGATGAAGAGTTGAAGAGTGGTGAAGACTGAAGCTTCTTCATTAAAGTTGATTTGCTATGTTAATATAAACTGAATATTGATTGTATATGTGTGTGGGAGATGGTGATCTGGACCAACCAATGAGTGCTGGTTTAGCACGAAATATGTGTAGATCAATTATTTTTTCACAAGTATATGGTCATATGTATCAGTTCTATAAGATGGATTGAGTAGCTGTAGAGAGTTTGAAAGTCTGAGTTTAAGTCATTTATAATTATATTAAGTTTAGTATAGAAAATATACTTGTATTTAAGCATTATAATTTACTATCCTATAATTTCAATTAACAACCAGGTTACCTTTAATATCAAACGCATTTAAAAATAAGTCAACGGTTTCAAAATTGTCAGTAACAGAGATTGTTTAATTTTTCTTTTTATTTCATTTGTATGGAAATTCTCAGTTATTTTGAAAAAAAAAATTAAATTCATGTAGATTCAAACTCAGGTAGTGAGCATGGCAAGAGATGTTTTAATCCCAACGCTTTGAAGCCTTGCTTATATATATAAAACACTAAACAAATAAATCATAAAATGTAGAAATAGTAATAGTAGTTTTAATTAAATGTAAATACTCATCACAGTAAAGTAGATAAGTATTTCTCTTAAATGAAACTAATTCATTGTGGCAATTTTAACTCTTATAATTGAATCTAATTAAAAAGTAGTGACATTATTTCCACTTAATTGTGTGAGATAATATTTATTATAACTAAATGTGAACTAATTACTATCATTATTTATAAAGGTTATTTCATATTTTTTCCCCAACTGCTCCGCCATATTGAGGACAATGAAGCGTGACATTTTAATTGTCCCAATCAAAAGTAAATTGCTTCTTTGAAGCCTTATAAAAATAAAGCAACACGACATCGGGATTACATTACAATCTTGCAAAGCAACAATTACAATAGGTTTAAAATAATTAAAAACTGATTCGCAAATCACACTAAAATTTAACTAAACGAAGAAACTTAATCTCTTTGAGTTATTCAAAAATATAAATTTTACATTTTTACATTAGTATACATATATATAAATGGAAATATGGTAAAAAAATTCACAGAAGCAAGTTAAGTCCTATTCACATTCGTTTTACGAAAACTATAACACTGTTCAATTTGTCGAGTTTAATAAGAATGAGTTCACTTCTTAATAGCAATAAAGTTAATCAAAAATAATTTATGAATTGATTGTATATCATTCGTGCATATGTGTGGAAAAAATACTCAAGAGTATAATCAGAAATATATTTTTTACAATATATATATTTTTTGTTTTTATTAGTCTGTCTTTCCACCTTAGCTCAATCTTATCGAACCATCCATCAACCCTAAATTTACCAACCTCTCTCACTATGTATGCATTATGAAATATCCACTTCACATTTTCAAATCAACAAAACATACATAGGACATTATAATTTAACTTGATATACATATTATCTGTGTAAGTTTAAGCTCATGTATGTATTTTTTTTTTATATGCCAAAGCGTTGACCGGGAAACGAATCTTGGCCAGCTGCTAACCGCTGGGCCACTAATGCTTGACATGGATTTTTAAATATATTTCAAACGACTATTCTATCACACATTACTAAAACAAATTACCAAAGATATGTGCAAAAGATGAATGATTCCTATGATTCACATTCCATGCTGAACCAACACCCATCAATTGATTCAAATCATAATCTCTTTCTCGTGTCTTCATCATTCATTTAGTAAA
>JAQFVV010013253.1:0-72500 GCA_028023455.1 Epiperipatus broadwayi
AATATTTATTTATCTAGTGACAATGGCTAGTACATTTTATTGGTTGTATTATTAGATATTCTAGATCTTAGAATTATGAGTGATTATATCAGTGATTATTTTTATTTTATTTTATTTTATTGTTTTGAAATGAATGGTATTTATCATGATTGTAATTAAATCGATCAATATTTATAATGGTTACAAAAGGGCAGCATTATATTTTCTTTTTTGTAGTTATAAATGAAGTATTTTGTAGTCTTAGGACTTGTAATAACTATTTTTTATTTTGTAACAAATCATAGTATATTTCTTATAGATTACAATAATTGCTATTTGATGTTATGTGTAATTATAAAGAAAGATATATGTTATTACAAACATATTATTATAAAATATTTAAACTATAAATATTATTACTTTTCATTTGTCATTGTATACTTATGTAATACAAATAATAATAATGCAATGTTCATATTTAATTTCTGTATTATGCAACAACAATATAATAATTGTAAAAGAAAACAAATGAGGAGAAGAAGAAGATAGCAATTATATTTAAAAAATAATAATACCAATATATTTAATTGTCTGTACTGTTCTCAATAATATATATGTTACGTAAAGAAGATCAATAAAATATTGCAATTAATTATTTATATGCAAAAAAACAATATAATTAATCTTGTTCTATAACTGAGGTGATGAGATCTTTTATTGCTTTTAAATCGAAGAAGAATTTTTAAAAAATTATATAGAAATTCTAAATAAAATTTAAAATATTTATTTATATTTATAAAGAATACTTTGTTTTAATCATACCAATTAAATAATTTTCGTTCACTCTATTTTTGCAATGTCATTAATGAACATCTAGTATCTGTTAATAAAAATAAAAACCAAAGTAGAAAAATTTGATGGGACTGGAAGTAATGAAAAAAAACAATACTTGTTTTGCTCTTTAAAAAAACAGAAAATAAAGAAAAATGCTTATTTAGTAAATTTTGATTGTTTTATTGAAGGTTTATATTTGTAGTGAGGGAAGATGTGTCTTTGTCACTGCTTCTAATTATAATCACATTTTTTAAAAAAATTATTCTTACTGTTCTATATTTCAAATTTTTTATTGATAGTATTTGAAGTATCCAAAATAAAATTTTAAAGATAAATAAATTCTTTTCTCATAAAAATGTTTTTAGCTTTAAAATATATATTTACTATATTTAAAATAATTTAATTTGAGTAACTGTTTTAAAGATTGTAAAAATTGAGCCTAAATTTGATCCACTTGCCTCTGCAATTTAAATGGGCATAATAAGGTCCTAAATTATGAGATATCAGAGTAACAAAGTCATCAAGGGTATGGCAAACAATATTGCATCAACAATGGCTCTGAGCATTTCATTATCAGATTTTTAATAATGTGGATGAAAGAAGAGTTGCAGAGTGAAAAGATTGAGGCTTGCCCATTAAAATTTGAAGATTTAATTCTATCTTAATATAACTGAACATGGGGGAGATGATAATATGGATCAATTAATGAGAGCTGGTTCAGCACATAATTTGGTATATTGGAAGCATACTTTATCTTTTTCATGCATATATGGTCATGTGTATTGGTTATATAAGTTGTAGTGGATAGGTGTAGAAAAGACATTGACACAGGTAAATAAAATAAAAAGAAAAGTGTCAGCATAATTTGGTGTCATGGTAGAGTGATTCAGGACTTTGAACGTAACATCCATTGGTAATACTCAAGTCTGTTACAGTTGGTGCCTAACCTTTTATGAATTCATAAGCAATAATGCCATTTAATGACTTCACTTTTTAAAAGAAAGTTTGATTAATAAATAATTCATGAGAAGTAATTATATGAAATATAATATGAATGATAATTACCATCTTATTCAATCATTAGTGATTCACCATAGGTTGACAGACTCGACTTCACTCCGATTTCCATTCTCAACATCCAAATCAGTAAACCGTTGTATTGCATCCATCCATTTTTATGAGCTCTAATTTTAAAATATTTACAATCACTTGGAATTCAATTTAAACTTCAATTGTATATTTACTATTATCTGATCTAGTAATATATTTATTCATAGCCATTCACATTTTTAACTCTTTCAATGCTGTCAATAATATGTTCTCTTTTTCATTGCTTTTTCTATTAAAAAAAGAGTGTCCATGTTTCAAAATCTATTTGTAACAACTGGCATACACATCCATTAAGAAACCTTTATTTTTAAATGCATAATCATATTTTTTAATATTAGATTATTTCTAAAATTCATTCAAGTGTTATTCTAGGGATTAATTTTATCCATTGTGTTTCTTTCTGAATTAAAATCTGATCAAAGTATTTGTAGTTTTTTCTCAATTCATGATCATCAGCATTTAGTTAGTTTTTCTGAAGAAGTTTATTGAACATTATTTCAGTCAATACTTCTATAATATCTGCTTGACCCCCTTTGATTGGAAAAAAAGTAAACTCTAAAAAAAATAGAATGTCTTAATTTATTTTTGAATTTATATCATCAAGCAAATATTAAGTAAAATGAAGAAAATAATATATTTTGCAATAAAAGCTATGTATTAAATAAAAAATACTCATGCAAAAAATGTGTTAAAATATAGACAATAAAATATGTAATATTTAATTAATAAACTTTAGTAACTTCAAATTTAACAATAAATATTAATTATTGAAATGAAAGTAATTCTCTGATAATGGCTATTTCTTAAATATTATAAATCTCCCCGTAGCACTTTCCCACCGGTAAGAGTTTAAAAAACTTAAATGAATCACTCTATGTTTAGAGCATACATTCTATATACACCAACTTCTTATAGGCCATGTTTAAATTAGGACCTGAGTGATGTTACAATCGAACATTCAATTGGCTTTCAAATCTATTTAACGTATTGCAGGAGAAGATCGGTCTCATTTTAACAACCTACAAACATGACCCTTATAAATGTAATGCTATTATTATGAAGCGCTGAAAACTTTGAAATTATTCAAACCGAATCAATTTCAATAATGCGCCTCGTTTCTTAAATATTAAATATTATCAGAGATTGACTTCCGTTTTGAATAATTTCAAAGTTTTCAGTGCTTTACTTAATAATAGGTTTACATTTATATGTCATGTTTGTCTAATCGTAGGTTGTTAAAAATGAGACAAGTCTTTTGATTGCGCACGGGTTAAATAGATTTGTACAATTGAATCTTTAATTGTAACACCAGGCACACAATAGACGCAAGTCCTGATTTAGAGCCCCATGGTTTGTAAGAGCGGTCTATATAGAAAGTGCGCGCGGAGATTTCTATTATTTTAAAAATAGCGCATTATCGGAGATTGATTTCCGTTTGAATAATTGCAAATTTTTCACCAATTTATATTAATGGGATTACTATAAATATTAATATTTTATAGATTCCAAGTTTGCAATATTAAGTTTCAATTTTTGTGATTATTTATTTGTTTATTTTTGCTTGTTGAAACATAATTTATTTTAATGATTTTATTTAATAGGCTTGTATAAAAATAAAACAAAGCATAAGACTACAATTCATAAACAAAATATGTATTGAACAAAGAGAAAAACTTATATCACTTCAATATTTAAATGAAATCAATATCTAGTAAATCAATAGCAGCTGTAAAGCTACACAAAATTCTCATAAAAAAACATTTATGGACCCTACTGAATATAAACATTGAATTATGTTTCAGTAATTGTAACGAAAATAATAATTAAAGTTCGTATCTTATATCTGGAGTTAGTAAAAAATTATGTACTTACTATTGAATTTATAGTTGCAAAATATTTTAAATATTTGCATATTCTTTTTACTATTGTTTCATACATATTTTGTACCTGAACTTTTCTTCCTTATTTATTTTCGATACATTTTATAATTTATTAATATACTCTTTCCATTTTTATTGCAAAAATATATTCTTATTAATTTCGTTCAATATGCACTTGTAACAATAAATTCAATAATAAGTACTGATATTTTATACTTCATTGCCATTAAGTAGGCAGATCTTATACCTTTGAAACAGTCTAGTCTTTTTAATAGTTCTACTTTTTACTTTCATATGATAACTCATATTTCATTTTCAGAAGTTCTGAAGTAATACTAAACAATAATATCACATCTTCTTAAAAAAAGTCTAGACGATTTAAATAGGAGTAGTGATTTTTATTTCCTTAGTTGCACCATTTTAATCCCAAAATATTTCTAATTTATATATATGTGTGTGGAGACACTATGTCGGACCAACTGATGAGTGTTGGTTCAGCGAGAAATGCATATAATGGAGATCATTTATATTTTTCACGTGTATGTGATCATATGTATTGTTTATTTTGGATGAAGCGGATAACTGTAGGGAGCTTTAGAGTCTGGATCACATTCTTTTTAGTTAAAGTATTTTTTATGAAATTGTTCATAGTTGTAAAACATAGAATCAATCTTTCACACACGCTTATCAACATTTAATCTAATCACTGCTCTTCACATTTTAATAAATCGTCATTAGAATATGATAATATCTGAGTCTATATTTTGACAGTTTATATTAATCCTAAGTATATAATATACGTTTTGAAAATGTTATCTAGATGTTACTTGTAATGCGTACAATGCTAAAAATAATCCTTAAAAATTTTCTCCGCATTTCTAAGACAAAATATTGAGAATATGCATGTTTGAGTTTGCGATAATCTCACATGTAAAAGTGTGTCCATTATATATTAAATGTATATATTTAAAAGTATAAGAATTTAAGTGCATCTTTACTCAAGTGCAACTTTATTATTTATATGGTATAGCTAACTACATTTGACAGATAAAATTATGTATCATTAGAAGAGGGTTGTTGCTTTCTCAATTAATTAATCATTGTAGAGGAATTAATTTTTTTGCCTTTTAAGTTAACAGCATTCAAACACGATAGTTTTTCTTCTCATTTAACTGATAATTCTCAAGAGGAGCATAGAATTATATTTTTTTGGGAAAGCGAAGTATCAGCCTGTGCGAATAAAAGTATAAATGACTAATATTTTTAACATGTGCAATTATGATACACAAATTAAATTATTTTCTTCGTTTCTGAATTGTCTGAAGTTATCGACCAAGGTTGCAGTTATTATTTATCCGGAAATATTAAGAGACAATTGATTTTAAAAGTAATCATGAAGATTCTACTGCAAAGGTACAAAAAATTGAAACTACAAATAAAATGAAATTTATTATTAAAAAAAAAATAAAAAAACACATTTTTGGAGATTGATAATTTATCAGAATGGCAAAATTAGCAATGCGACTAATGCCGATAATTCAAGTTTATGTCTTAACAAATTGTCTTAGCATTATCCTGAAGTAGAGAATTTGTATGTATATGTACAAAATATTTTAAATTTGACTTCGAACACTTTAAGGCTAGAATTATAAGATGAAAGTGGTGCAGATAAAAGTGATGAAGCGGAGACTCAAATGAGGAGAAAAACACAGACAAATGGGAATTTTAAAAAAGCTCACAGTATATTAAGAACCTTCTTTGATAAAAATATTCAACAGAAATTTGAACATGATAGCATTTGAATAAAAGTAGAGGAACATTAGGTTGTATATTGGATTAACATAAAATATATATTCATTATTAATTGTTTTTCTTTAGTTAGCTCAACATAAGAATTGATCATCGATTGGATGACATGTATTATAAAGTTAATGCAAAATTAACGTAAAACTGTTACCATCTGACATCTCTTGATTGTTATTCTTACACTAATTATTTTTAAATTAAACCTGGATATATTGTTTTAAAAATAATAATAGATTTCAAAGATGCTCCAGTTTTAAAAGGAATCAATAAGGACCTATTTGAATCTATAGTAAATCTGTTGTCCAAATAGCTGGTACAAAAATGCATCTACAATGTTTTCAATGTAGATAAACTAAAATATGAAGAAAAAAAATGAAGTAAAAATCAATGAATGTTTTAATACTGTAGTACGATGCAAAAAATAATAATGATGATATAAATAAAAATAACTATAAGTTGGCAAAAAAAAAAAGATATTGAAACAAGTGAAAATCACAAAAGTTAAAACAACATATTGAAATTAGAAGAAAAGTTATTTCTCTAGTAAGAAATAAATAGCTTTATTACTAAATAATAAAAGAGGGACATTATGACACGCAGTGAAAAAATATCTACAAGGATTTATAATGAAAAGCTAAAAAAAATAGCTCTGTAATTATAATATCTTCTGAAGTGCCAATCTCAAAAGGTACTTTTCTGGTTCGTTACAGTGTGAGAGTGACAGTTTCTGAATTTCAAAGTCTATGAATTATAGCCTAGCTCTGCCACTTATTTTTTGAAACTAGTTATAAAATTTCCAGCAATAAAGTAGTTAATTATTATTACAATCAAGATGTGAAAAATAAAATTAAATGTACAAGGAAATAAAAAGTCCCACAAAATGCTATATTTATTGAATATCTTAAAAGAAGAAAGTGATAAAAATTATTGGCAAACTTATACTCAAACTATGTTAATGATAAAGAAGTGTCTGATGATTGGAATAAAGCAGTAATGTTATTGATATGGAAAAAATAGAAATAATTGATCTGTCAATATTTTATCATTCTATACAAGCAAGATTTTTACTTACATCACTACAATTTGTCAGAAAACTTTGGATTGATTTCAATCAACGAATACATAAACATTAAATTGTGTTTAACATTTTATGATACAAATATCAAAATACTTCTTTAAAGTAATATAACACATTCACTTTTATATGTATTAAAATGAAGATTTTATAAAAGACAATTGATATAAAAAATATATTATGCAGATTATCCTAGAATTGTTATTTACACTAATAAACCTGCATAAGATATTGTTTAAAGAATATTTATAAAATCCAACAGCAACAATTAGATTAAATAATGATAGTAGGAAAATAAACATTAAAAGGGTGTAAGACAAAATGACTCCATAACTCCAAAACCTTTTTAGGCAATGCTGCAAAAGTATTTTGTGAATTAAAATGGGAAGTTAAAGGGAGTGAAAGTAAATGGAGATTATTTAAGTCATTTAGATTTTGCAGATAGGTGTAGTTGTTTTGCAAATAATGCTTTAGAGTTACAGGAAATGTTGCAGGAGTTGTCAGATGAAAGTAGGAAAGTAGAACTAAAGATAAATGTTAAAAAGTCTAAAGTAATAGTTAACAGATTTTTTCAAAATATGAAAATAAAGATTGATTACGATGAGTTAGGAAGAAGTTACCAGTTACAAATACCTTGGTCAACTTTATTATATACATATGGAAACATAATGAATAAAATTAATCATAGAATTAAACTTGGTTTGAGTGCTTTTGGTAGAAATAACTTGATACTAAAAAGAAATATGCCTATGTGTTTGAAAAGGAAGATTTTTAATTAATGTGTTTTGCCAGTCCTTACTTATGGATCTGAGACTTGGACACTTAATAGAAGAGCAATACAGAGTCTTCAGACCACTCAAAGAACTATGGAGAGATGTATGTTGGGAGTAACAAAAAGAGATCGAAAATGCAATGTATGAGTAAGAGAACAAACAGGTGTTACTGACTCTCATTGAAAAAATTAAAAGACTGAAATGGAGTTGGGCTGAACATATTTCTAGAAGAGATGATTATAAATGGAAAAAACTGAATTTCAAGAGATTGTAAAAGACCCAGAAAGAGACCACATGTGAGATGGATTGATGAAATAAGAAAGTGTGCAGGGGTGGTGTGGAGAAGAGAAGCTAAAAATAGGAAAAGATAAATTGAACTTGTAGAGACCTTCATCCTGCAGTGGATTGTTATTGGTTGATAATGATGATGATGATGATGAACATATTGTACCAATGTTGTATCAGTACATATATATAAATGTTGGCTAAAAATTATTAAAATAAAATTATAAATAATTTGAAGGTTAATAAATCAATAAATAAATTTATAAAAATCTAGAGTTTTTTATTAAACAAAATGCAGTTTGCTGTGGAAATGCAAAACTAAGAGTCTAATTTTTTTTTATTAGTAGTGGTTTGAAATAAAAGTTACAATTAATTAATTGAAAGGGGGTAGGAAATATAACTTAAAAGAAAAACTAAAAGCTTAAAATATAAATCTTTACATGGAATAAAAAATATCTCTCTTTTCATTCAATTTAAAGAAAAAAGGTCTTTTCCCATTATTTGAAAGAAATATATATCTGCATAAAAATGGATTAATTTTAAGTATAAAAAATGTGTGCATGTTAATAAAATGAAATAAGAAAGATGAAAATATTATAACACATAATTTGCAATGGCTATGAATTAAAAACAACAAATTTGCAATGGCTACTAAGTTAAACAAAATCCACAAAACAAGTTTGCAATGGCCACTAATGAAAAGAGCTCAAACAACAGGATTAAAAGCTTATCTAAGTAATTTCAACAACAAATACAGCTGAAGGATACCAAAATAACAACAGGTCATCCTAATAAATAGTCCAGGTTTTTCATCAGAAAAACAGTTTAGCCAATTAATCAGTTCAGATTACAATGAGTTGGGATTGCAATTGAGATCATGATCAGATCAGTGCAGTTCAGTCAATCTATTATGTATCTAGAATCAGAGACCATGCAGTGTTGAGCAGCTTTTAGGAATGTATGATCTTGCTCCAGCCCTTAGACTAATGGAAGATCAGCAATTTGCCCTGTAAAAGTGATACCTGTGTAACAATCTGAAGCTGCCCAATGTCTAACTGTATCTAAGAATAGTACCATGGAAATAATAAGCATAAAAACCACAGAGCTTCGAACGCAACTGGTTGGAAAGAGTTTTATTTGAAACAGTAAACAGCAGGAAGTATCCACATTCTAAAATCCTAGGTAACACATAACATTTTTTTTTATTTTCATTTCTAATTTACATAGCCATTGCAATAATTTGAAGCCTTCCAGAGTCAATTAATAATGAACTCTATAGCATGCATAAAGAACTATTGATGTCCATGTTTGTGAAATGTATATATATTAATTCTTTATGATATTATAAATTTTATGTATTTATTTAATGTTCTTTTATATTTTATTGCATAAATTAAGAATGTATGTGGTCATTATAGGTAATTATCATTGTATAATTTGATTAAGTTCCTATATAAAATTGTTAAAGTTAGAATAATAATGTTTAGTTAAATAAATTATCTTTAAACTTAGAGTTTGTCTGTCAATTCTTTTTATCTCTAATTGAAGCAACAATTTGTTATTGTATTACTTTTGATTGAGCTAGTCATGGGATATTTTGAGTGCTGGATTATGGGCCTACTGTCCCAGCATGTTAGTTCTAGTAGTTAACTGGCACCTGAGGTTTACCTCAAAACAAGTAAAGTGCTTGGATAGTAGGTGTTTAAATCTAATAGTTGAGGTGGGGGATGATCAGGAAATGTGATTGTGTTATGCATTGCATAGCTTGGTCTGACTGTGGGTATCGTTTATCAATGGTATTCTCCCCCTCTGCTCGAAGGGCCAGTCCATTCACATAATATTTATAATATAAAATTATAAATTTATGATAAATAATGTTTAAAGCCTGTTAAACCGACAAATAGTGTATCTCAATTTTTTTCTGAACTGACTCGGTACTATATATATATATATATATATATATATATATATATATATATATATATATATATATATATATATATGCAAGTACAGTAACTTGAACTTAACAATTTTTTAATCTATATTAATCATCCACTCTATCTCAAGCAACTGATACACATGACTGAACTTAGGCATTTTAGTCTTTATTTACTCCCCACTCTATTTAAAGCATTACCACATACAAGCTAAAAGAATAGATTATCTTTAATAAGCATACTTCATGCATAACCAGCACTTATAAGTTGGGTCAGATAACAATTTTTGCCACATCTATACAATCAGTGCTTGATTTATATTTAGAGAAAGCAATTCCTTAAACTTTAATAGACATGTTTCAATCTTCTCACCCAACTATTCAACCGTCCATTTCATTGAAAAACTGATGATATAAAATGCTTAAAGTGCTTATTAGATTTAATACTGTATTCATATCCATGTACACATTATGTCAATATAACTCATTTTATCAAACTATATATTATTAGAAGAGGAATACACTGAACTTGTAATAATTTTCCAAGACAGTATGGAATTTGCATATATTGAATACTCTAAATTTGTTTCTTATATATGTGGATAGAGGAACTTGATCATAGGATTTTGCAGACTATATTCATCCTCCATTCTATCTCAAGAAACCAATATCCATGACCACATATCCATGAACAAGATAGATGATCCTCAGTATATGTATTGCGTGCAAAACCAGAACTCATTTGTCTGAAAAATATATTACACGTTCTCCCCACCCCTATTCTATTAATATATGGATAGATAATGGTGTGATGAAATGAGGGGTTAGATTGCCATAATGTCTACATAGTTATGAGCACAATATACAATTCAATAGGGCCTTTGAGCATTACATCGTCTGGTTTTTCAATGAAATAGACAGTTGAATAATTGAAAGGGTAAGAAGATTGAAGCCTGTTCATTGAAGTTTAAGGAATTTCTATTTTAATATAAATGTAGCAAGCCCAATTGATAAATGTTGTTCCTGCATGACATATATGTATTGCAGATTGTCTATGTTTTACATGTATGTGGTCATGTGTATTAGTTGTTTGAGATATAAATATAAACTGAAAAATCCTAAGTTCAAGTCCCTCTACTTACAGATATAAAATGACTTTTGACAGCATTTAATATATATATATATATATATATATATATATATATATATATATATATATATATATATATATATATATATATATATATATATATATATATATATATAAAAGCCAAAATTAAGTAAAACTATTAAACAAAATTAATGTATCCTAAACATTTTATTAAAAAAAGAGATTAAACTTTTATCAAGATAAAAGCAACTTTAAACAAACTGTAGAAGTTGTCTTCTTGTATAATTGGAGGAAGTGTGATGTTAAATTCAAGCCAAATTAATTTTAAATTTCTAAACCACAGAGAATAGCTGAGTGGAAACAAAGAAGACAATGCTATTGTCAAATGGATTAAAACAATTTTAATTCTTAAGTTCAAAATAACATATATAAACAGTGTGAGTATATTATTGGATTAGTACAAGTCACTTTTTATCATTTGAAATTTTATTAGCTTTCTGATTGCGTTTAAGCTCAGAAGAATATAAATTGTTTTTAAATTAAATTATTTTAACCAACCATTTCAAAACAAATTATACAAACAAAAAAAAATATTCAGGTAAAGACCATAAAAGATGTGTGTTTTGATGTATTTGTACATGTACTATGTAACATCATATAGACCATTTATAAGTTGATTAATATGTTGATAAGTATTACCACGACAAATCCTAGATTTCGATATTTTTTTCTAGTGATATAAAAAATTGCGAACCGGAGAAACGAAGTTAGGTCTATAATTATTAATTTATTTTAAAACTTTATTTGATCGTTTTTGCCGCGATTGTCTCTCCCATTTATCTGAGCTCATTTTATCATAAACAATGCATTTTATATCGTACTGTTAAACAAATTTAGATATGTTTTCTATATAATACTGAATCTAATGAATATAATAATTACTATTTTGATCTTGTAACAGTAATATAAGCTCATTTCATTTACATATAAAGTGAAAGATTTGAATTAATAATTTTGTTGAATCCAATATATATATATATATATATGAAAAAAAGCTTAAATTAATATTTTTTATAATCCAATAAGTATATATTTGAGAGAAAAAAATAACTTAAAATATTCTTAATATGAAAATAATACCTGAATCTAAAAATATTTTAATATTTTAGCTGATCAATACAATTTTATTACATTGACATTAAAATGATTATCTCTGTGTAAAATAAATAGTTTATTTTCATTTTAAGTGAGCAGTTTCTGTAATTAAACTATATTTAATCATTACAGATATCTCTCTATATTCTGAAACTATTATTTATCACAACATGCTCTTCTTATTCCTTATTATATAATCATTCTTCCTGAAGATATGCATTTTTTCAATGCTGTTTGATTTATCTTTATTTTATCTTCACATTCATCATTTTTGTTAAAAAGACCTAATCATTTTTAAAATAATAAGTTATCTATTTTTACTTCATATTTAAGTTTCACCCATTTTCTATATAATTTATCTTGATTCTTTTTCAATATAATATACTTCAAAAATAAATGACCAACCCCATCCATGTCATTTACATTTGCCTTCATTTGCTGGTCAAAGTTTCTCTTTCTGCTTAAAACAGTAAGCTCTTTTTGATGCTATAGTGTATCTTTTTACAATATATTATATATGGTTTGTTTATATTCACTTTTCTTAATTCTATTTTTTCCTAATCAACTTCCCTGTAATATCTTCCCTATATATATTCCCCAATTTTTTAGGAAATATATATATATATATATATATATATATATATATATATATATATATATATATATATATATATAAATTGCTCATTTAGTACCTTTATATATTGTAAAATCTTACTCATCCAATGTATTTAAGCTTGTCCACATAATCCAGTTTATATATATATATATATATATATATATATATATATATATATATATATATATATATATATATATATATATATATATAACCTTCCAAACCCTTTTAATTTGCATTTTTATTTAATTCTTGAAACAATAATTCCACTCCATTTCCTCTTAAATAGACTTTTCAGCTGTCCACATTTTACTATCTGGTATATATCTACCTATTTCTTTTGGCTTCTTTCTAAAAACGTTTGAGTCTCTTTACCAAATGTTGAAGCAGGAACAATCATTTCTTTCAAAATTATTTTATATTACCCCCCCCTCACACACACACACAATAATATATATATATTGTAACCGGTTAGGTTACATGGTACACCATAATAATTTAGTGTGTGTGCGTATATATATATAAAGAAAAGGAAAAGTAGAAATAAACATAGAATACATTTTTGTAGATATTTTTCTACCATTTCCTAAAATAAAATAATAAGTAAAGGGTTAAATAATAACTCTGACTTAAAATAAAAATTGTTTTATAAATTAAACTTTTAAAAGGTCTGAATAAATATTATTATTATTATTATTATTATTATTATTATTATTATTATTATTATTATTATTATTATTATTATTATTATTATTATTATTATTATTATTATTATTATTATTATTATTATTATTTTGATTGTGAAATGTAAAAACACAATATTGTTTTCAAATTTTTTTAATTAATTAAAACATGTATATGTTTTCAAAGGGATTAGAGAGCTAAAATAAAAACTCTGTTTTCATCAAGGTGTTGTTATCACCTTAGATGATTCTATAAAAGGGCTGATAACAAAATTAGCTCCAGTCTGGGTAATGATTTTTGAAAGGAACAGTCTGGATTGTAGTTTTTTGTAAGAGCTGAACAGAACAGCTTGACTATTAAAATTTTTGACTAAGTGGCAACAATTAGTTGTCCAAAATGGGTAGCTATAGTATGTGGTTTAAATCTAGCAGTTGAGGTGGGTGAAGATCAGGAAATGTGATCGTGTTATGCATTGTATAGCTTGGTCTGACTATGGGTATCGTTTATCGATGGTATTCTTCCCTCTGCTCAAAGGGCCAGTCCATCCACATAATATTTATAATATAAAATTATAAATTTATAATAAATAAGGTTTAAAGCCTGTTAAACTGGCAAATAGTGTACTCTGAAATGTCAAAACACATCATTGAAGCCTAATGATCACAAAATGCATTTTATGCTAAACAAGTACTCATTAGCTGACACAAGTTACAATTTTTTATATATGACACCATTATTTGTTCAGTGTTTATCAATATCCAATTATTACAATTTTCTCTACTTGTGTCAACTTTTATGCAATCACAACTTTGATTATTACTAATTATTTGATTCTCTCTCTCTCTCTGTCTATATATATATATATATATATATATATATATATATATATATATATATATATATATATATATATATATATATATATATATATATATATGAAAATAGTAAATATAGGAACTAACTAAAGGAAAAATAAAAATATAATTAAAAAAAACCATACAATTACTTCTCTATAAAGCTGCTTTAATATTTCAACCAGCAGACTGGTTTTCATCAGAAAGCACAGTAAAATGACTATTTCCAGAATTTAAACACTAAAATATTACAAACAGTTGCACATCAGATAACAAAACTAATTCCTATAGGTTAAAAATCTTTACAAAACCTATATTAAAAAATATTTACAAAACTTTGTATAAAAAATACAAAAACACTCTTTCACAAAAAACTTTTTTTAAAAAACGAAAACCATACATATATTATTATCTATTAAAATACATTAAAATATATCAAAAACCATAAAATATACTATTATATATGTACATACCAAAAAACTATATTTGTATGTATATGGTTGTATTATGTTGTAGTTCTGAAGAAGATTGATGGGGCAATCGAAATTGTAAACTGTAGAAAAAAGGTAGAAAATAAAGCATTGTAAAAGTAGTAAGATGCTTGGACAATTGAGTATTATATATATATATATATATTGTAACGGTATATAAATATGTCGTTACATTAATTTAAAATAAAAACTTAAAAGTTCGCAAAAAAAAGGAAAAAACTAAACGCTAAAATTAAAATGTTTGTTAAACATATATATATATATATTCACACAGATGCTAAACTTTAAAAATATTTTTTTTCATAAACAAAAAAAAAAAGCATTTGAACGTATTTTTTTTAATAAAAAAATACAAGATTGAAATATAAAAATATTTTAATAAAAAAATAACGTAAGTTAAAATAAAAACAGGTATTAATTAATTCCTGTAATCTGTAAATGGAAATGGTTGTTTATTAATTATCTAAAAGCTGTTTAATTAAAAAGTCAGATGAAAAGTTAGATAAGAGAAGAAAGAGATTTTAGCTTGACCAATGGAAGCAAATAAAGGCCCAGACCATAACGAAAAAACAGAACAGTGACGTTTTTGTTCATGGAATCCATAGGAGGACTATAAAAAGAAAAAATATTGAGTTCCAGTCAGTTTTTCCAACTTGATTTGATGACAACGGTAAGACGCACTTGCCGTTCTCTCTCATTTTTTTTTGTTTGTTTTAAAAAAAAATAAAATGAAAAGACTGTGATACCAGAATGGAACCAGCTAATGCTACCTCCAGAACATTTTCTTCCAATGGAGACATTATGGGAATTGCCAATGGGAACCTGGACTCTTCTACTGTAAGCTATATTGACATGAACTCTAAATTTAAAAATAACTAAGAACTTTCGTTCAAGTTTATGAACTTCTATCTGACTTTTAAGTTTAAAATCAAATTAATAATGTTTAATTTTATATGTTTCCGATTGATAAAAATCATTTCCATTTTTTTTTTCTTATTGTATAAATTGTTTAAATTTTAAATGATGAAATTTAGGTTGGGTATAGACGTTGCATAGATTCGTTAGCGGTTGATAATGTTGTGGTTTTCACATTCGATTAGAATATATGTCAACGATATCACTGCAATCGATGAATGCTAATGGGATTTGTATATTCCCTATGCAAGTGACGTTTATCGATGATTTTGTATTTTGATCGGTTGTGTTTGATTTGGAATGTTTTTGACTGTGGAATCTGCGGCTCATCTGTACTCAACATTTTGGAACAAATTTTATAAAATGCATTTGTGCGAACGTATTTAAATGTTAAATTTAAGTCAGGCATGAATGGCTATATAGTTTTGTAAAGTTATATTAAGGGAGGGTAATCTTAGGTTATTCATTTCGTAGTTGAATTGGTTCAATGGATTGGATATATTTGTGTAATTTGTAGATGTAGTATGAGGTCCGCTATGGGCAGGATTATAGATATATGCCAAACACCCTCTTTTTGCCTATGGATGGGTTTGTAAGTTGGCAGAAGACTGCAGTCCATTCCTATGGAGTTTTTTTGTTTATTGTTCTACTTGCCAAAAGATGTCACATTCCTGTTGGTGGAGAGTCAATGTCTTCTCTATTTCTACTTATTGTTCAGATGTACTTTCCTGACAGTATAGTATTGTGTGTTGTCGTATCATGCTACATTGAATACATGAATGTATCAGATGGATTGGCGCCAGTTTGGTTGCGAAATTTGTGGCCTAAGGTTAAATCAGGGAAGAATATTTTCTTTTCAAATGCAGATCTATGTAGTCTATTCATACTTGACTAGCTAAATAAATAGTAAACTCATTATTACACAATTATTGTGAAATAATAATCATGAATCTTAATAAATTTTGCAATACAAAATCAAATTTTTAGTCTTCAAAATATTAAATCCTTGAAACAATAAATGTCCATCAATGTAAAACTTTAAAATGGTTGAAGTTTCTGCATTTTTAGAACTAAAATATTAAAATAAAGTAGGTGATTAACAGAAATAAAGAAAGTTAGTAAACTGTCTCAATAGATATCTGTACATAAAAATTTAATTTCTTACTTTTTCTACAAATTTCCTCATGCAGAGGAATGCAATGTTTTATGTAAATCACACATGAATATTAAATGCAGAAAGTTATTGGAAAAAAAGTAAAAAGTGAAAATTTTTATATACCAATTTAAAGATTGTACAATAAATAGAATGTTCACAATACTTGGAAAGTCATGTGTAATCTACTTTTTTACCAGCATAATTTTAATTGATAATTGTTTTACTGGTATTATAATTAGAAAGTTATATATATATATATATTGTAACCTCTGCTTTCATTGCTCTTGTTTACTTTATTAGATCTATAAATGCCCAGGCGCCAATTCTATACAAAATAGAATAAAATTTATAATTGTAAACTGCTTTTAAACCTATTTAAAAGATTCTTATATTGTAATTATTCTATGGCTTAGCTCAGTTGAGGTTATAGGATATGGTTTTTATATAGGATGCAAATAAGAGTAATAAAACATTTATTAATAACAATTCTGTAACACTAATTTAATCATATGCCACACATTTATTTACTTACAAAACTATTGCAAAATTATCAATTATCATATCTAATATAGAATAGATAATGATTAAGATCGGGTACCTTTATATCCATATCACTATCTATTCCAAGCAAAGTAAAATATAATATTAGCACTGTAATATGGTGATTTATCACCTCCAGACTTATTAAATAAATTGACTTCTAATGGCAAATCTATATATTTTAGGGCTATGCTATGTTAACCATATGTGTGTGTGTGTGTGGAAATGGAGAATCAAACGTATATAATCAAGCAATTCATTTGGGCTTTTAATTCATTAAAACATTTATTAAAAATTAAAAGACAAAATAAATAATGAATTAACAAAAAAAAAATATTATTCTATGCACTTGCTAACCAATTACATTGCTCTTATAGCAAAACCAAAATTGACTAATATTTAATATACAAATCATATATTTTTGAACATGTGTGCTTTTATAATACCCTAAACATGATGTATTTTTAAAACATACTTTTTATTAGCTTATTTATAAAACTTGGATGATGCCATAAATCAATAATCTTTTATACATATTATAAAATTTTATACAACACTTATCTGTTATAATTGGTGTAAATCATCTAACATTAACTATACAAAATAAAGAAAAGCAAGGAAAAACAATAACTAAATACTTATACTTATACTTATATATGTGAGGGTTAAATAATATCTCCAAACTCAATCTAAATAATCTAATTGTCTCTTGACCATTTCTACCTTCCTACATAAACAAACTTATAACAGACAAGGTTTTAATTCTTTATTTTTTTTAAATGTACTTCATTAACAAAATTGATGCATAATAAATACAATTTTTTTAAATAATAATTTATAGCATCCCACACACATCCGGATATTTATAATCACCTATAATTTAATTTCTAGATCATACAAAATAATAAATTATCATATTATAATGATATGAAGTTACATTGTTTTGTTTTGTTTTTGTTTGTTTTTTAAAGAAAAAAAAAGGTTATACATTTATTATAAGTAATAACTTAAAGTTGTAATTATAAATTTTATTAAACGCTCACTATTATTTCAGTAATAGTTTTAACAAGGCTGTAAACCTTAGCAATGAGTGTCTGAAAAAATCATCACTAGGGACCTCTGTAGGTCTTTAAAACACATAGCGTAAGCATGTGTTTTAAAGACCTACAGAGGTCCCTAGTGATGATTTTTTCAGACACTCATTGCTAAGGTTTACAGCCTTGTTAAAACTATAAGTAATAACGAAAATACTTATCAATATCTCATCATTACATGCTACGTTTTTTTAAACAAAATTGAAAGTTGAAAGAAATATACATATCAATTTTAAAGACAACAGTAAATTATAGCATAAAAAATGTCTATCCATTGTTAAAGCATAATTTGTTAAGAACGACAATAGTCTTTTTTTTCTTTTTTATCCTAGAATTCCATTATAGGCATAATAAATGACATTTGCATGCATTGGAATTATTTTGTTATATATACACAAATAGCAAAGTTATACAGTATAAAATTATCTTCTTGATATAAGATTAATAGATAAACTTTTTCATTTTAAATTTTATTTTGTAGAATATTGATAGAAAATTCTTTAAATTGAAAATCAAGCGTTTAATTATAGCGTCTAATAAGAAAATTTTAGCTAGCTTTATTTTACACAATTTTGTCATTTTAATATTATTTAGCTTTGGTAATACTTTAAAATAAATCATAATAATTTAGCTTACATATCATCCAGGCATTTTAAAAGTATTGAATATGGACCATCATTTGACAGAGATTTGGAGGCTGGTATCCCTCTGAGGGGTGTCTATCTCCTCATTTTTATATCATTCCAGTAGTATAATAACAACAATTCTCCACAGGTATATTATTATAATCCTTGCAATGTTTTTTTTTATATTTGTTCTAATACTCTTAGAGAGTTATTGATTCTTTTAACTTTTTTTTTACTTTTCTTCAAGTTTTAAACTCTATGTCTTTTTCCACTCACACCCTCTGTGTTTTTTTTATTACAATCAACTTTGGAAGTGTGCCAGAATTTTACTTATAAAATTTTAACAATACAATATTTGAATAGAATAAAACATAATAATAATAAAAGAAATATTAAATATTAATTATTAGTTTAGAAATGTTATTCACTATTATACAAATAATCTTTATCATTTTTAAACATAAGATTATGAACAATATATAATTAGTAAATAATAAATAAAATATGGAAAAGAAAATTCTAATTAATAATATATCTATGTATCTGCTTATTATGACATGTAAATTTTTCTACTACATACAAACATCCCTAATATTGGTCATCCTCCTCTTCTACCACCAAACATATATAATCCAAAACTCTACCAATCAGTACACCCAATTAAAGTTTTAATTTTTTTAAATCCTAATTTTAACTAGCAAATTACATCTCAATTCATTTTTGTCAGATAATTAACTTTAGCCATTGTTAGCACAAATGTGAACTTCCCACATTTCTTCCTGGTGCCAACCTGGAAGGTCACAATATATATATATATTGTAATGGCTTCGATCCGTTGTCACTCACACTTACCCTGCAAGCTTGGTTTATCTGGGTTTCAACCTTATTTCTAATAAATTTATAATCTTATTTAATTATAAATAGTGCATGAATGAACTGGCATGTTCGAGCAAAATGGAAAATATTATTGATAGCAGAGCTGTCAATAATACCCCCGATCATATAGAGCTATGCAACACATAACACGATCACATTTCCAGATTGTGGCCTACTTCAGCTGCTAGATTCAAACTCCTACTATCCAAACCCTTTACTTGTTTCAGAGTAAACCCTGGGCACCAGCTAGTCTAAAACTAACATGTTTGAACAGTAGACCCATAATTCAGTGCTTGAAAAATCCCTTAACTAGCTCAGCTATTTTTTTAATTCAATTAGTGGTGAAAAGAATTGACTGACAAAATAAAACTTTAATTTCAAAGAAAGAATTTATTTTAATTCACACTTATTAACCTAATTTTAAATATCTTATTTAACTAATATAACACATGCACATTCATAATTTACCCACTATAATATCTTAGGAAAAAGCATTAAAAAATATTTGAAATACAAAATACAATGACATCAATATAATAATGCATGAACACACACACCATTTTAAACACACGTATTAATAATTAATTTATGTATGCTATAGAGTTCTTAAACTTGACTCTTGGAGCTTTACAAATGTAATGGATACTTTAAAAATGAATACAAGAAAATGTTATTACCTAGGATTTTGAACATGAATACTTCCTGCTTTTTGCTGTTTCTAATGAGATATCTCTAACCGATTAGATTTGAAGTTTTTTGTGGAAATTTGATGCTGATTATTCCAAGGCATTTTAT
Organism: Epiperipatus broadwayi; assembly: GCA_028023455.1. NCBI lineage: Eukaryota > Metazoa > Onychophora > Udeonychophora > Euonychophora > Peripatidae > Epiperipatus > Epiperipatus broadwayi. The sequence goes on from JAQFVV010013253.1 coordinate 20,592, forward strand.
TTAAGACAATTAGACATTGAATGGCTTCATGTTGTTATGCAGGCATCACTTTTATTGGGTAGGTTGGCTGTTTTTATTGGACCTCAGTCTGGAGAAAGTCTTATGTTTTCTGAGGTTTCAACACTGCATTCTTGATTCTGGATATATAATAAGCTGCCTGATATAACCCAATGATAGATTGTACTGAACTGTTATCTCAAACGCAAATCAAACTCAACTAACTGTCTGATAAAAAAAATTGACTATTTATACAATATCTGTTGTCAAAATTCCTTTGATAATCTTTTAATTACATGTTTTTGAAGATCGTTTAAGTAGTACCCATACAAACATGTTGATTTATATTTTTAATTAGTAGCCATCGCTGTGTTTTTAAATATATTTTCCCCTTTATTTCATTTTAATATTTATTTTCAAGTGTTTTTTTTTCAATATGATTTTAACATGCACATATATACACATTTATCATTTCTTTGTTTACTCTTGCACATATATATTGTATTAACAAGCACACATTAATTTGTCATTTCTGTACCTGTATATTTTATTATAATAAACTCGATATTAGTTTTAAGATTACTTTTTTTCTTTAACTCGAATGAAAAGAGATTTATATTTTTAAACTTTAAGTTATATTTCAACTAATAATAATACTAAAAAACTCTTTACTTCTTTTATAACACTTTTAACATGACGCTCTAAAGCAAACCTCCCCCCCCTTCTAATTAATTAATTGTAACTTTTATTTCAACAACACTTAGATTTTTAAATATTATTCTCTTTTAACAAAAGATTTTTGTTTTAATCATTTTTTGATAAAATTATTATGCAACATTGAGAAAAGATTGAAGGAACACGAATTGTTATATAAGCGTGTAAAAAATAAAAATAATGGTGATTTAATATCTTCTTCAGTTTTTTTTGATCATGAAAAAACATGTAAACATAAATTTAAATTTCATTTTGAAAATGTGAAAATTCTTCATGAAGAGAGAAACCATAGTAAAAGAAAAATTAAAGAGGCAATTTTTATAAACAGGAATAAAACACATTTGATAAATCGACAAGCTTCTAACATTAAAATACGAGATTCGTGGAATTTGAATTGATGACGTTTGCTTCCGCTTTTAGTTTTTGAATTTAATAGCAGTTGAGGCAGGTTTGAAAGTAACCGAAAGTACTTCTGCGGATTTAAAGATTGTTTGAATTGTTTAAAAACCGTTTAAAAATATTATTTCAATTATAATTACAATATTATTTTTAATTAACGGATATTTTTATTTATTTTATATATATATATATATAATTTGAATCACACAAACGCCAATGCTTTTAAAAGTCCACTTGATTACCAGTTCAAATAGGAAATATACTTATATTTTATAAAACTGCAAACTCTTCTTTCACTTGAAACCTAACATGAGAAATTAAGCAATTACATACAAATAGTGACATACAGATAAAATAATGCAGAATGTTTTAATCAAAAATGGGGGGTTGTTATTATAGATTTCTTTGCATTCTAACGTGAAACTTCAGGACATTAAATAAGCATCTGATTTTGTAAAATGAATTATGTATTATAACAGCGAATGTTATGTTCATTTTAAAATAAAATGACATTTGTGTGATATAAATTATAAAATTAATTTCTTATAAAAACATTCGTTATATTTGTACCCTAATGTTTTATTATATGTATATATGATTTAGAAAAAAAAAATTGAATGCGTTATGTCAAATAGCACTTTATAATTATTTTCATATCCAGCAAGTTAATCATGAAGAATATAATGCTATAGTGATTTAAGAACACCAAAAATACCCATTAATAATTAAAATAATATCCTGCTAGACATTAATTTCTACAATAAAGAAAAAAACTATATTTCTTGCTGTATTAAGTGATTGGAAATTGATAGCAATCTTGGATCTCGTACTAAGAAAATCTTCTAGTGAACATTTATTACATTCTCCTGTGTTTTCCTATTTCAAAGATTTTATACAAATCATCTGGGAAAAATAAAATAAAAAAGATAAAGATTTATATTTTAAGCAGAAATTTATTTTACAAAATATATTCTTAAAAAAAGATAAATAAGACTTATTACTTGTTTTTAAAACGATAATTTATTTTTATCCATCTATATGTATATTATTTACATGTTTAACTATCTATTTATCTATCTACCCTACTGCCTATTCAATTATTGAACTATATTTTTTCTACCGATATTGTATATATATAATTCTATCTTTTCATTTAATTATCTATTATTTATCTAATTAATCATGTATATATTTAATTATTTTTCTTTTATAACTACTATTCATTTATCTATTTATATACTTGTATATAAATAAATAATTTAGCGATATATATATAATTATAATTTTGTGAAAGAGAATTAATCTCCTTGCATGCAATTAAATTTAATGTAATAGGGCATGTGTGAAAATGAATTTCATTTCACAGGATTATATATATATCATAATAGAAATAATAAATTTAACGGTAATAAACTAATATATATATATATATATATATATATATATGAAATGTTGCAGGAGTTATCAGATGAAAGTAGAAAAGTAGGACTAAAGATAAATGTTAAAAAGACTAAAGTAATGTTTAATCGATTTGCTCAAAATATGAAAATAAATATTGATTACCATGATTTAGAAGAGGTTAACAGTTACTAATACCTTGTTCAGACTATTAATACAGATGGAAACATAATTGAGGAAATTAATCATAGAATTAAACTTGGTTGGAGTGCTTTTGGTAGAAATAACTTGATACTAAAAGGAAATATGCCTATGTGTTTGAAAAGGAAGGTTTTTAACAAATGTGTTTTACCAGTTCTTATTTATGGATCTGTGACTTGGACACTTAATAGAAGAGCAATACAGAGACTTCAGACCACTCAAAGAGGTATAGAGAGATGTATGTTGGGAGTAGCAAGAAGAGATCGAAAATGCAATGTATGGGTAAGTGAACAAACAGGTGTTACAGACCTCATTGAAAAAATTAAAAGATTGAAATGAAGTTGGGCTGGATATATTGCTAGAAGAGATGATAATAGATGGACAATTGAAATTTTAAACTGGATTCCAAGAGATTGTAAAAGACCCAGAAAGAGACAACATGTGAGATGGATGGATGAAATAAGAAAGTGTGCAGGGGTGATGTGGAGAAGAGAAGCTAAAGATCAGAGATGGATTAAACTTGGAGAGACTTTCATCCTGCAGTGGATTGATAATGATTGTTGATGATGATGGTGATATATAGGTGAATCAAGGTGCAGTATTGAGAAGAGATTACAGGAGCATGGATTGTTATATAAGCATGTAAAAAGTAAGAATAATAGTGATTTAATGACTGCTTCAGTTTTTTTTTTGGTCATAAAAAAATATATAAATTTAAATTTGATTTTGAAAGTGTGAAAAATTTTCATGAAGAGATAAACCATAATAAAAGAAAAATTAAGGAGGCAATTTTTATAAATAAGAATAAAATGCATTTAATAAATAGACAAGCTGCTAACATTAAAATACGGGATTCATGGGATTTGAATTGATGACGTTCGCTTCTGCTTTGCTTTTTTTTTTAATTTAATGGCAGTTGAGATGGGTTTAAGAAATGAATTGAAAGTACTTCTACAAATTTAAAAACTTTTTATAATAGTTTATTACTGTTAAATTTATTATTTTTATTATGATTACAATTTTGTTTTAATTGACAAACATTTTATTATATATATATATATATTATACCATATCAAATAAAATCAATTATATCAGATCCGACTGCTATATATATATATATATATAAATTAAGTTTGATATCTGTATTCTTTCCACAATTATATGTAATATACAAAAATATATATATATATATATATTGTGCCTTTTTCTATAGGTCAGTAATAGTTCATAACAGTCAATTACTAAAAATTTTAAATTTTAGAATATGTTCTTTTGATTTATTAATTATAGTTTGTCGATTATATTTTTAAAGTACAATTTAAAGCTAAAGCAAGTACGTAGTATATAAAATTATAGAGAATTATTTAAAAATAGTTAAGTAAAGTTTAAAATATTGTTTCATATGGTTGTAAAAGCTGGCCATATTAAATAACACAGCTATAAATATTAAAAGTATATTTAATAAATTCGATTTTAATAGTTTAAAACTGATAATTTAATAAATGTAATGTTTAAATTTATAATCATATTTAATAGTCAAAATTAATATAGTATATTTTAAAAATAAACTTTATGATGGTGAGAATTGTATTTAATTCTATATTTTCTAAATTGTTCTTCCAAATTTTATAATTATATTATATAATATAATAAGTGTATCAATTTTATAAATCTAGGCAGAGAAATAGATTAAAAATTGTCTGTCAAAGTTATTAATCATGTGACTTGTATATTACATACTTTCTCACACATGCTTGTTAGAGTTAATAATAAAGTTTAAAATATTTTGAAATTGCAGTATTGAATTGGATGGAATTGTTGCCTATCATAAAAGTAAATAGTATCATATAACATGCTTAAATGATGTAATAAAGATGAATACATTCATAATATAAAAATTAAATATTTTATTTAAATAAAAATAGATAAATTGAATATTAAGATATGGAATAAGTTATTAAATGTTATTTTAAAAGCTATTTTAAAAGATTAAATAATTTTAATAAAATAATAATTGATTTAAAAGTAATATTTTAAATAATATTTTTTAAATTTTATTACGTCATAATTTTTAATTTTGAAATTCAATTCTACTTGAAATTAAAAATATGTAAGTTTGTTCTCAAGCTAAAGTAAGAATTAACCAATAGGAATAGGTATTCTTACAGACTATAAATATGATTTGCATGGAGTTATCGGGGGAGATTAATAATGTATTGAAACCAGAGAAAGGTAAATTATAACTATCAAAAAGGTAGTATTTTTAAAAATTTTATTTTAGTCAATTTTTTTTTTTAGTACTTTCTTATCATTTTATTTGCAAAAAACTAATTAATATTTTAAAAGTAACTTTCAAAAAAGAGAGTGTAAACTAAAAAATATTTTAATAATTTCGTTTAACATGCTTTGTTAATTTTTTTAAAGTTCCTTTATCAGTCGTATTTTATCTAAAAGTTTAACCTAAACTTTGCAATAAAGGATGGATATACTACGAAATAAAATGGATATAAGTTGTAATGCTGAAAAAATATTTGAAATATTTATTGATACAGCTTTATTAATACTTCACCGGAGAACTGTTTTGGTACATAAAAAAAAACACAGCTCGGACATTATACAGAGTCTAAAAAATGTATTGAAACGTATTATTTATAAGCTTATCCAAGATTTATTTTTTAAATAGTAATAAGACAATTATATTTTATGAATCATTTTATATAATATTATATCAAAAGGAGTAAAATGTTGTATCCTTTCTGAAGGTAACATTTTTTAAAAATATTTTCAAGAATTAAAAAAAAGACCCAGGAGAATATGTTACAGAAGTGTTTTTGATATTAAAATATCCAGTCTTAGAATTATTTAAAATGTATTTAGAAAAGATTTGTTTAAAAGTACTTGAAGTTTTTTTTTTATTTTTAAAAGAGATTTATAAAAAATACCAAACGAAAGTTTAAATGTATCAAGAAGGAAACATATATAAAAAAGTGAACACATAGTTGAATAAAAGATGGATCCATGGAAATACAAATAGTACTTAAAAGTTTATCGAATATTTTTAAAGTTAAATTAGATGGATTGATGCATCGGATACACAGAGAATATTGATAGAGAAGATTAAGAAGCTTCACGGGATTAATTAATATTATGATTTAATAATTATCATCCTAAATACTAAAACCAAGGATTATTTTCTATAAATTTTACTAAATGGATTAATAATTATTTTTATTTTAAACTTTAACACGCTTGGAGGAGAACATTTTTAAAAACTCTAGAGAAAATAATAAACATTTTGGACTTATCAGGAACTATCGTCAAGAAAATATGTAATTGTAGTTTTGATTCCTTTTATTTTGTTAACCTAGTTTAAATCTAAATTTTTTTATAAGATTAGAAAAACATAAAAACATTAATTTATTAATATTAAAATTTTATAATATAACAATCTAATAATTTAGCTAAAAATATTTTAATATAAAGTGTATGGGTGTGAATTTTTTTTTTTATATCTGCAATGCTCAAGTGGATAAAGGAAGCCTACTGAACATGATGACTAGATAAAGGTTATTGGCAATAATAATAACTATTGATAATTTATAATGTATATTTTTTTTGTTTTCTTTAGATCATCCATAAATTGTAAAAATGAAGTGTAAAAATTTTTTACTTATATGTATCGCATTTCATACAACATTTTAAAAAACATTATGAGATAGGATTGATTTGAAAATATGCATACGACGATTTTTTTTTTTATTAGTGATGTAATCCAACATAACAAATAAGTATGTGATTCTTTTAAAATTTTCATGTTATTGGATATTCAAATATTGTCTAAGTAGATTGTATATGATTAAACATATAGAATAATGAAGTAAACAAACTTTTCTTATGGAACAGTGAAATTGTTTTAAACTATCAATGAATTTTATTTATTGTTTTTGTAAATGCAGATAGTTATTTATCGATGTAAGATGTGGAAAATCTTGAGAAATAATGTTGAGATAGTGGCTTGAAAGTACTTAGTGAACAGGAAACCAAGATGTTGTTTTAAGAAATAGGATGTTATAAGGAATGGAAATAATATTTAGTCTTTATGTGAATATCAGCATAGTTAACAAAGCCCTATGACTGATACACATTTTATTTGGACAGTGTTTATATTTCTTTAAATATTTGATGTTCTAATAAAGCTGAAGAAATAGCTTTAACATCGTCCCTGTACTAGAGGATATTAGGCAGGTAAATGTCATACCTCTTCACACTGTGCCATGATTTTAAGATATGTTAAGAGTAATACTCTAGCTTTCTTCCTTAATCCTATGCATCTGTTTTCGCTATCTTTATTTCATGTAACTGCATCATTCAGTAAGATATGTTTAAGAGAAATGATAAATAATTTAGAACTTAGGTTATGCTATCGTTTTGTATAAGATTGGTTTATTTGCTTAGAAGGAATAGGACATTATAACTTAAAATTGAAGATCCAAAGTATCCTAAGGAAAGAAAAGAATCATATAATATATTTTGAATTTTATTTCGGAAATGAAATATAAATTTTTTAAAATAAAATATCTAAACAAAGATATTTTCTTTAAAGTGATGATAATTTTAAATGCTTTAGTATTATTTTTTTAAGAGAAAAATAAGTATTCCATATTTTTAAAATACAATAGTACAAAGTAAATTATGTAAACAATATGCATAGTATATTTTTTGTTTATTGATTAACAAAAATATATTGATGATTACACTTATATCATACTAAAGTAAGGCTTAAAGAAGAATATATTATGATTAGTAAACATTGTGTGATAAATACTAAAATCTAGTACTGAATTTTGGATAATATTTTGTGTAACATCTTTGACTTTGCAAGATGAAATTTTTTTTTAATATTTTGAGAAATCCATACTCATTATAAAATTTTGTTTTCTATAGAATGTTTTTCTAGGTATGAATTTTTTAAAATAAGATAGTTTAATAATATTAAGGATAAAATGCTGTTGCTAATAAAGTAGATAAATATATTTGTAATAAGTTAACCATAATGAGAAACCAAATAGTAACATTTTTTTTTTAAATTTTGTCCTAAATCTAAATAAAGATATAATTGAAATATAAATTATTTTTTTATAACCAGGTAGATCAAACTGTAAAGTAAAAAAGTTAAGGATATCCACTGTAAATAGTGTAAATAAATTGTTTATTTATTTGTTGTTAGTAATAAACTTTGTTAACTTTTGTTATTTCAAAAATTTTGTGTCCGAGTTATTTATTTCTCCACATCACTGCATGAAAACATGATATATGCATAATAATCGAAACAAATATATAATTTTGCACAAAAGATAAATAGAGAATTATTTTAAGAATTTTAAATATTTTATTGGTATTCATTTAATTAAATTATAATTTTACATTGTTTTATTGGTCATAAATCAGTTATCACAATAGTATACTGAATTATATGCTATCAGTTGCCACACATCCTTTGTTTATCAGATTATCATATGCTACCATGTATTTATTATATTATTACATGAAGGTAAAAGATTATATAAAATTATTTTATTATTTTATTATGGTAATAAAAATATAATGAAAAGAAAAGATATCCAGTAGTAATTAAACAATGAAGAATATTATTATTATTATTTATTATTATTAGTTTAAGTGTAGTAGATTATGACATAAAATCCCTTCTCATATTTTACTACCGTATTTTAAAATTAACTTAGAATAAACTTTATGAACCTGAGATTATTTTATTGAGCTAGATTATTAAATAGAAGATTAAAATTTAATTATTAGTTTAATCTTAGTGAGTAGAAGTTATTAAAGTCGTAAGAATACTATGAGTTTGTTATTTGAAATAGTAATAAAGGGGGGATAGTGTTCTTATGCCATTGAGGTAGTATCCTGTAGGATATTGGCTCAATGTAATGTATTTAATTTATTTTTATAAACTAAACCTTATTCGTATTTTAAATTTGAGCTAGTGAAATATTTTAATTTTAATGCTGAATATTTTAGTTATTAATTATTAAGTGAGATAGTCCCCATTTTATTTTATATCATATACTATTCTGAAGTGAGGATTCATGAGATTACAGGTTAGAATATATATATATATATATAATAAAATGCACATACATTATAATTATTTTTAGAAGTACTTTTGACTATATATCTTGTAGTCTTTATCAACTATATAATATTGAATAATCAAAATGAAATATCTTGTCATAATACCCATTAGTTTAATTTAGGTTTAGTTCTCTCACAATTCTGTTATTTTAACATTTGATAATTGCTGATTCGTTAACATTTAATGATTTCTTTAAATCAACATAGCCTCTTTTATTTTATTTTTATTGTGGCAACATTCAATTTATGCAAATTTTACTGTATATATATATATATAAACAAAAAAGACTTATAAATCCAATAAATAATATTATATTTCAACCAGAGGACTGGTTTTCATCAGAAAGAAAAAAAATGCACAGTAAAATGGCGATAATCAAAAATTACAGATTTGGTAAAAGATTAAAAATTTAACAAAATCCCCCTGATTGGTCACAAAATCTAACACAGAATATCTACCCAATCAATGACAAAATTCAAACAAAAAAAGAAAAAAAAAGAAAAAAACTACATTCCCTCCTAATATATATATATATATATATTGTACCAGTCAAAACATGTTTATTCATCTAACATGAGCTGGAACTCACAAATTGTACTTCAAACCCAGTCAAGCCCAAGATTTAGATCAAGGACCACCCTGGATTCGAACCCACTTTCTAAGACCCAGATCAAACACCTAATGGATAACATAATAGTGATGGCACATGAGAATTAATTTTAATCTGGCCCATTAGCAAAGTGGAGAAAACAATGAGACATCTATTAACTATGACTAAACTAAAATTTATATAAGCATGGCTGTGCTTTTGGAAGAGGAATTCAAACTACTCAGACAAGTTGGATAATAAAAATTAGTTTAATATAGTGACAAATTGTTTACATACATTTATAAATTGATTGCAAACATTAGTATGTGTGGGAATGAGCAAGCGGTATATGATTACATAGGGTCATTCACGCCATTATTTATCATATGCCCTTTATTAGCTAAATAATATATTATAAATAATCACACATCTTTGGTGGGTCCAATATTAAGATGCCAATCGATTATTAGAAAGAATTTACATAGAATTGCTATTAACACTTTGGATTCACATGATTACTTTGGGGAGCATTCTGAGATTCATTACAGATATAATACAAACTATTTTCATGCCATTATAGTCGTGAAAATAAATAAAATACCTTTGAAAACATATTTGTATTATAAAACAAAATACTTAATGAAACTTCTTTTAAGTAGCGCTGATAAGAAGAATACTTTATTTCACCCAAGGCATATAGGTACTCTTAAATACAGAAATAAGTTATGATGGTGGGATTGTATGAGATTGGAATAAATTTAATTAATAAAACTGGAAGTATTTGGCATTTATATATATTTTAAGCAGAGCACAATTTTAATATTAGAACATTAAAACTGGGTCATGAAGCAAAAGAAATAATAATATGAAGAAGTTTGCAGTGCTGACATAATAGCCAAAAATACAAGAAAAGTCATGCTTTTGGATGAAAGACAAAGTGGATACGCATGCTGTGGACATCACCTACATGCAGGCTTTTGATATGAAGAAAGTGGATAGGCATAGTGTGTGCCAGACTTAGGGAATCACCACCAGAGGTCTTTTTATATGAAATAAATGGTCCTGGGATGATTAACTATCCTCAGGACAAGGTTTGAAAAAAATATATGGGTTCGAACTTGTCACAACCCCCAGATTAAGAAGCACATATATATAAACATGAAGATAAAGCCGAATGTCAGTATCACAGTACATATAAATGTCACTAATGATATTGACTAAGATTTACTGCTTTAAAAATAAATGACCCTTGTTTGAATGCCATAATTTATATAATTAATTTGCTATGCCACTAGAATATATATAGAGAGAGATTTCCCTAAATAAAATATATGTTAAGATTTTACTTAATAAAAGAAACATTAAGATTTACCCCCTTCCCTTTTCTGCTATTTAAAATAAATCAATCCCACTTCATTGATTTTACAATTACTGGAATATATAAATACTGTATTTGATATTTTCTGAGTATGTAAAAATAAAACTAGCAGTTATAGAAAACAACTAATCAGTCACCTTTTCAGAATTGAATAATAACATTTATAAAATAAATAAGGTTTTAAAGTGTTAATTAGCTTGAGTTCTGGATTCACCCCAGGTAGAAAATCCAGAGATAACAAATATATATATTTTTATACTAAAACATGAATAAAATGTTGATTCATAAAACAATCTGGTGAGTGTATTAATTAACAATACATTATATTTTAAGGGAATGTTAATAAACTTAATTCATGAAGGCTTACTTAAAAAAAAGAAAAGATTTTATAAATTCAACTCATCAGATTGCTTGAGATTGGACATTAATAATAAAAACACACATATCAAATCAAGTAATAAATAAATGACTGCACCAAAATAAAGAAACTTAGGGCATATGAGAGAGAATTAAATTTATAGAAATCATTTGAGAGCAATTACATATTAGAAAAGTTACAAAATTAAATTATACATTAGGAGAAATTGATAATAGAGTTTGAGATTAGTTAGATTAGTTTTACTTGTGGCTTGAAAATTTACCTTGCCCTATTTTAAGAGTCCATATTTTAAAGTCTTCTCAGGTATGGCAATTGGTTTTTAAATAACAGCAAACTTTTTTTTATTCAGCATTCCACAATTCTCCAGTCAGGTTCTTACTTCATTCTATGGTAGCATGATATTATGGCAGCAGCAGATGATGACCCAACAAGGCTGAGAAGGGTAGTGGACTTACTACTACATCATTTTAAGTTTCACAGTGATGTGTAATATGTTACCAATACCATTCTCTCAATAGTAGCTATTCTGTCTGTTGATTTAAAATTCGGCCATTTTATACACTGCCCATGTATTTCTGGAATGCTTTTAATTACTTAGTTCATTGTTTTTGAAAGATGTAACTATTAGATAATGTCCAAAAATAAATTCAAATCTATTTCCAGATTAGAAATAGATTTGACAAAAATGTTTATAATAAAAGAAAATCTTTAATCTTAATCCCATTTTAAGTAAAAACTTTAATTAAAAATACTTTCCCCAGACTAAAACAATAGCGTTTCCAATCCTTTAATTATTTTTGGGCAATTAACAGTTCATCTTCCATATTGGACTTTATAAAATATAGTTTAATAGAAAAAAAAGTACTTTAAAAAAAAAAGTTGTATAAATGACATATAATAAAATATTTTTTTAAAAAATCAATATTTTCTTAGTATTTTGCTCCTATATATATATTTGAGCCACACCTACATACTTTAATAAAAAAGAACTAATAATTAATAAAATAATAAATAATAATTTTAAAAAAGGTTATTGAAATATTAACATTTTATAACTTAAATGCACATTTCAAATATATACATATAATATATACATATGACAAAAGGAGCGGGATGGGATATAGGGTTTGAATACAGGTTAGTAGATGGAACTATGAAGCTCAATCTTAAGCTAAGATTGACTGCTTCAATATATATATATATATAATTATTCAAAACAATACAATAATTAATACAGTAACAATATTTTAAACAAATATATACCAATTTAATAGCCAATATAAAAATTAATGAATTGTGGGAAAATTGATGTATGACGTATTGCTTTTGTTTACATTTGTAACGGTTTTTTCTAATACAATTTGAGTCTAGTTGACAACGACTACATAGATAGTTGAAAGTACTTCTATTAAATTGGTATATATTTGTTTAAAATATTGTTACTGTATTAATTATTGTATTGTTTTAAATAATTATATATATTTTATTATAATTGGAATACAGACATTGATTAATAATTTATATATATATATATATATATATATATATATATATATATATATATATATATATATATATATATATATATATATATATATATATATATATATATATATATATATATATATATATTTGAATATTATATATAGGTATATAAACCTTTATATAAATTCCCTCTATTTAAAGATAAAAAATTTCTAAAGTAATTGCATTGTAAAAGCTTTGCATTCCTCAATTTATTATTTTATATTTGATAATGAGTATATTTATTTAATTTTATATTATCTCATTGCCTTATATTTCCCCTTTAGGTAGAATTAGATAATTATAGCATAAGGCAGAGGCAATAAGACTTCAACTATCATTTTGAGAGATGATATTCTATTCAGTTTAATTAATATGTAAGATTTATAAACATCAGTTATGTAAGATTCCATTAACATGATTGCACCTAACAGATATTTATTGTAGAAAAAATATAAAATTACTAAGACTTTGTAACAGAATGAGGGGAAAAATATGTTTTGTTTGTGGCTAAATTATAAATTAGTTAAACTAATAACTGTGATATCATGGAATAATTATGATAGTTAATACATCTCAGGTGGCCCTTAGAGAGATATTCACTGCTATATCATTGTGCAAGTATTTTTCAATTTTGGTGAAAAAAACCTTTATTATTAGTGTTATTCAGTCTTGTGCAACTAAAGATAAATAACTTATCTTGCTTTGAAGTGAACTTTTTATTTATAATTTTTAAATTTAGTCTGTTAATAATTTTTCATCGCAAAAGGTTTAATTTTTTGTCCAACATGGATGCCCAGTGTGTCAGCAAAAATTCTGATAAAACAAAAAAAGTTAAAAATCATATAACAAATCTCAATGGAAAAGTGCATGTGCAGTCTCCAAAATCATCTAGTATTGTTCCCAATGACCCAAATGTAAATAAAAATGCACAGGAAAATCAAGAAAACCCAAAGAGGAAAACTTACCTTAAAAACAAAAAATCTATTAGTAAAAATAATTGCAAAACCGGAAGTGAAGATATTAATCCCAAAAAGTCATGGGAAGACACATGATAACAAAAATAAAGTTGACAGTTTTGAAGATAAAGGGCTTATGAAGATTAATTCAAATAATCAGCAAGATTCAACCAGAAATAAGGAAGCTATTCATCCCATTATGAGAAAAAACATGTTAAAATTGGCTCAAGAGATATCACTAAACTGGAAATGATTGATTTTAAGGTAAAACAAGATAATTTCAGCCAAAAAACAGTGGGATAGCAACAACAGATGACTAAGACAGCCAATACTAAATAAAATTATTGAAAAATTAAAAAATAAAAAGCCAAAGGATCAAAATAAAATTAATACTTACCACTAAACTTCACAAAAACAAGACAAAGTGAAGAAATACTATAGGTAGATGGTAAAGAGACTGGTAGTGGAAATGGTAATCAGATTCAACACACAGCAATGGGAGAAAATAATGTGATGGCTTTAGGGAAAGACATGAACATCACTAACTGTTATGCAGGTATATCATATGCTGATAAGGTGAAAAATAACCAAAGTGGTCCATATCAAACATTTAGACATAGATTTAAAGCACCAGAAGAAAGAGAATAACTAAATACTGGAAACAGCAACAATGCAGAAGAGACAAAATTTTAACTTCCAGAGCTTGATGAGAACTTTCTATTAGGTGAAAATGAGTCATCTATTCCCAACATATCACAGGAGAATGGAATGTTAAACCCAAAAGACTAAGACATGGTGAACTTTGAGTTTAATGAAAGAATTCCAGTAATCTTGTTTAATTTCTTTTTCCAATTATAAAAATGAGTGTACATTAATATTATCGAATACCAATAAAAAATGCCAACTTTTCCAGTTTCCCATTGATAAGCTCTTTTTACTAGTGAAGACATTATGCCATGGGGGTTGCTGTGAAATGTATCTACCATCATCCAAATGGCCACTATTTTGTGGTTGAATTTCACAATGTTCTCCAGAAGGACTTGTTCCATAGAGAGCAAATACTTTTGGACATAAATTTTTAGTTAAGGTAGACTTTGTCCCAACCGAAGATGGTCCATGGTATCATCCATAATTGTTACATAAATTTAGATGGTCAAGACCTGCAAAAGCTACTTGAGATGTGTGGAACAATCATGTCATTTCAACATCTGTCAGAATGTAGGGCAGGAATAGAACTCCTGTCAAATATGGTAGCATTTTGCCTCAAATTAGCAAAAGGAGTTCTGCCCACATAGTTGCCACCAGTATTGGAGGAAACAAAATGCCCTCTGTTTTTATCCATTAAAGGCATAAAGCCACAATGTTTTGCATGTGGTGATCATAACCAACTGATCAGAACATGCCCCAAAGGTTATGTCCCATCTGTAAAATTAGAAATACAAGAACACACAGGTATACTATGGAGGCAGGAGATAAGAACACAGTGCAACAAACCAAGTATGGAAATGTTCAATCTGGCAGATCATCCAGGATAGAAAGAAAAGAAAATTATCAAACCACAGGAAGTTTGACCTATGAAGGTGAGATAGCTCAAGAAAATGGGAAAAAAATAACATTGATAAAATTAGCAAGTCACATATACCTTGCACATCCAAATATTTAACTGATAACAAGGGTAAACCAGTTCTGATAGACAATGATCATGAGATGAGACAAATAATACTGGAGCAAGTTACAATAATGTTCCCTCATATGCAATCAAGAGATGGGGTGTTGAAGCATAAGACAATACCTATTCACATCACAATCTGATGAAACAGCAAGCTTTCCATCAGATTCAGATTCTATTAATGGTCTGGCAAGTCCCACTGTGGTCACACCCAGGCCCCAAAGAATCAAATTTGTCTAAAAGAAATACAAAAGGGAGCCAAGGACTGAAACCTTAATACCAACAACTGCAGCAAAAGAGAAGTGTGATGAGAATAGCAAGCCAATGGTAGATAATCTAGACTGGCACCTGCTTATGGTTGATTGCCAACTGGGTACAATATCATCACATCCACATCTCCAGCTTAAATGGGAGAACTTGTCAGGCTTCAGTGAGCACACTGTCATGCTGGATTATGTGTTTCTCAATTAACATGTTAGTCTCTGCCACGTGATCATTATAAATGTCATTGAACATTGGAGGTGTAAATGTCAAGGGTTTAAATTACCTGGCAAAGCTATTTGCCCTTAAAAGATGGCTAGATTGGTCTAGCAATCTGTGCCTAGGCAAGACAAAGCTGCATTGAAACTCTAAAATCAAGATCAATGACACCCTCATCCAATTTGGAGTCTTGCAATATTTACCTGGAGACACAGCCCAGTTGGGTGTAGCAATTCTAATCAATAAAAATTTTAAAATAAATAGTACCAAAACACTCCTCATGGATAATGAACTAATTGTCATAGAAATAACTACTGGAAAATTTACCCTGATTCTAGCCTTTGTTTACTAAAGAAGAGGCTCCGAAGTGGCAATATCATTAATTAACAAAATCAATTCCATTGTGGCATCAACAATGTCACCAATCATATTGTTTGGTGATTTCAATAATCCTATAGTAATTTTACACTTACACTCTTGCACTTGATCAATTGTGTGCTGCTCAGTGGGGATGGGGATGGATGCTTCCCTGAAGACTTCTATTTCTTCTACACTCAGCAGTATTGTTCACTTATAGTTTTGCTGTTTTATAGTTCAGAACTTCATATTATCCTATATGCTTCATTCCAATTAGTACATTATTCTGATCACTTGGCCATGTTGATATCTTTCAAGATAGACTATATGTCTTTAACTATGCAACAATAGTCTAGAACCATCAGAATGCTAAACAAAGCCAACACACCTGAGTGTATTTTATCAGAAGCCTATATTTTGTTCCATAAGATAGGGCTTATGATGTTGCCACCATTCCATATCTGGTCAGCCTTTTGGGTGTGATGAGTGGTATAATTAACACCTTTACCACATGCACCAAGAGTCCAATCAGGCTACTCAAGGAGTTGGATATGTTAGGCATCCAAAGTGCTCAGCTCTCAGCCGCAGGAGCTAGTGTCAGGGATACCATGAGTCTAAAATGTTAATATAGAGAAAGACATAGGGTGCTAGTGCAATACATAGCAGTAAAGAGGGCCAAAGTACATCTGGAAGTGCAGCACAACTGGACAAAATGTTTTCTCTGGTGGACAATTGTGCCAGGAAGAGACCCACACCTTCCACAATCATGGTAAAGAAATACAGTTACACAGGAGTAGCAATGTTAGACAAAATCTATATGATTTTAAGGATAAGCTACAAAGTGAGCCATTCAGCATAGAGATTTCTGATGGGCAGAAGAGGAGGTGGGTGATCATGGAATATCACCAAGATCTCATTATGCTGAAGCTGCTGGATTACCCTGAAAAAACACATCCTAGCCTGCATGGAATCCCAAGGTTTGTCTTGGTCCACCTATGCAGGTTTACCACATCTGTGGTACAGGTGCTAATTGGCATTCTAGCAGGCAAGTACAATTCCTGACCTACATCTGATCACCCATGTGCCCTTCCTCAAAAATAATCAAACCTGCCTGATTTGAAAACTTGTGTCCAATCTCTATGACACCACTCTTGATCAAAGCTCTTTAATCAATAATAAAAGACAAAATCCAGAAGCAAGAATGCCTGGCATAAATTTGCCTGCAAAGGTCATTCCACTGGAGATTCTGTTCACAAGTTCATGGTAATGCTCGATTATATCAGGGAGAAAAGAAAATCATTACCAGTGGTTGTCCAGTTGCACTTTGCAGCAGTCTTTGACTTCATGCTGACTCAACTTTTCAATTTCTCAAGTGCTATGAAGTTCTGTTGGTCTATGGTAACATAATTGCTAATTTGCTGCTCAACAGGAATATATATCTTTAGATGGCTCTTTTGCTCCTGGAATCCAGCCACATATCTCCATATCACAGGGATCACCACTTAGTACCCTGTGCTTCATGACATTTGACCCCTTTTTGAAAGAATTAGAGAAAAGTCTGCCTGGAGTGGTTGTCCTGGTGCTGGGGGAGGTGATTCACCATATATCATATGTAGACAATGTAACCATCATTCTCCCATCTGTGAAGCATTTTCCCCATCTACACTTGCTTCTAGGACAATGTGCCATCAAATACCACCTAAAAGTGAATCCAGAAAAAACAGCAGTCTAGAAGGCCAGGAGTGGCAAAACCTTTACATCTAACTTCATAGGTGTGCACCAAAATTTTTTGGGGCTGCCAGTAGTGATGTCACAGACATAAATGAGGCATCAAATAAAATCCATGTTTCTAGAAAAGACCAGCAAGGTGGCCGGCACCTTATCTTCAATCTTTCTGTCACTTCCAGTCAAGGTGATACTGTTGAATATGCTAGTCTTCACTAGAATTGCATATTATCTACCATTTATCAAGCCGACCAAGACCTTACAAAATAAAATAGGGTCACAGTGTACAAAAATGTTATGGAAATCATCATCTGGTAGAATTGTTTGTATAAGCTTCAACAGAATGAGAAAACCCAAGGACTTAAATGATCTTGGTCTACATGACATCCAGGTGTTATTCATGCAGAAAGTGATAGGTATTCTGATGGTAATTAAATATCTAGAAGGTAGGAACCAACACTCCTCTTCAGTTGAACCAACTGACACCCCACTGCCTAACAAGAACAGGTGGTTCATATCAGCCAAAGAAGATCTTTTTGATAGAATGATTAAACACTGTCATGCATACAAACGTATGCATCCCAGTCAACAGAGTAACCCAATCAGACTAAAATCAACATTAAAAGTACTGGTCATTGGACATCAGGTTAGTAAATTTCATTGTCAAATTCAGTCTGGATGCTCTTCCAATGAACCAATTTTTGGTAGATCATAGGGGATTTAAGAGCATTTCTCCTAACTTCCCATTATGTGACCAGGAGGAGGAGGACATTGATCATCTTATTCTCATTGTTCAAAACTCTGAGATATGGAAATGAAATTGAGATCTAGTATTAGGTTGGGATGCTCTCAGACACTGGGCACCAGCAAGGTACTCAGAATCGGGAAATTTGCTATAATCCAAATGGTGATCATGATTCTCTTTGCAAAGTCACAAACCATGTGTCACAGTGTTTTTTGAGACAACTTGGCAAACACATGACTAGTCTTCAAGGAATACATTTGCAGTCTGAAAATGAGAGACTTCTTTATAACTTCCCCTAGTCTATATGAGAATATGTGGCAACAGCTCGCTCTGGATGAGCTGACAATTATAACTCTTAAACTGACATCTAAGTTGTAAAATAATTTGAAAACTGAAACTAGAAAAGAGAAGAAGGAAGAAAGAAGAGTGAAGAAAGAAGAAGGAATGAAGATAGAAAAAAGAATAAGGACAGAAAGAATGAGGAAAAGAGAAAATAACAAATATAATAGAAAACAGAATAAGGGCAGGAAGAATGAGGAAAAGAGAAAATAACAAATATAATAGAAAACAGATAAAGCTAACTACCAAATGAAAAATGGCTGCTTGATTTGACAAGGTGTAACCAAAGACCAAGAGGTAACATAAAACTGCAGAAGATAAGAGATCTGTAAATTCAAGTTGAATTGTAATCAGGGTAAATAAAGACTAAAGAAAATCTAAATGAATAGAGTTGTAATCTAATGTAATCTGTAGAATCTTTATTCCAATAAATGTTTCCTTAAAAAAATTATGATAGTCATACTTTATCAAAAAATTAATTTTCTCTTTTATTTCTATATTGCCTTTGTCTATTAATTTTGGATCAAAATTAATCAGAATGCCACCTTGATTTAGGTTGTTTATCCTAATGGCAGCACATTGAACAAGCTCCCCCATTAAAGAAATACATATGGAAATGCTTGTTGACATTTCTCCTTAGTTCAAAGACTCCTTCTTCAAACATTGAGTACTCTATATAGAATGATCTAACTTCACATAAAATTTTCCTTGCCTCTAGATAAAAAGATTTTTTTTTTTTTTGATTTTGATGTCTAAGTGTACTGTGCATAGTTATAATTTATTTGTATCATAAGTATTCAATAAATAACTTTTTTAAAAAACAAATTTGTGTTGTCTTTGCCCCTAAGTTTTTCAGAGGGGGAGAAAACACTTACAATCCGATTGATAACATAAACAAGTACAAAGAATTATAGCTAAAATACATGAAACTCGGCTGCAACAACTCTTAACCATTGTGCTGCAAATAGACTCTTAACAGCTTTCCGGGTCCAACTTCTTCTGTTAACAAAACTGTAATAAGTGTGTGATGTTTTCCTCTAGCAGTTTATATATCCCTCTGAGTTCTTTTATTAAGTCTTATCTGCTACATTTCAAAATCTTAATCGCGTGTTTTCCAACTCCGTTTTGATTGTTCTTAACTTTAATTAGTTATTTTTATCCCTGATAAATATAATCCCCACAACTTGTTTTTAATTATAATTATTTTCATTATAATTAATTATTTTTATTTTCAATTAAAAATAAATCCCCACAGCTTGTTTTCAATTATAATTATTTTCCATTATAATTATTTTTACTTTCAACATAATACACAAAAACTTCTGAAGTAAACTGTCTTTTGTAAAGTTGTTATTTATTTCTCAACAACGAATACAACATTTCCTCCCCTCACTCCAGAAGTTAGAGTTTATTTATGTTACACATAATCATCCAAAATATGCGGTTTTCTTTTATCAGGTACTGATGCGGGCTGTTTCTCTTTTTCACCTTGGAGAAACCCTTGATTTTTCCATTTAATTGATATAACCTTGAAATTTGTGTAAACTCTTTTTTTTCCTCACCACCTAAGTGCTTTTTTCTCTCACTTGGAAAAAATCTGGGTTCCTTTTTGCTCTTCAGTTTTTGTCTCTGGCAGTTCACTGTCTAAAAATTTTTGTTCTAAAAAAAATCTTCATTTTCGGCCATCTTTTCTTGTAGTTCCATTTCATATTTCTGCCAACTCTCTACCTGTTCGGATAATTTTGATATTGCAAGTTTACTTTTTAAATCTTTATTCAATCGTTCAAAAGTCTGACAATCTGAAAACTTGCTTTGTAATTTTCCACTAAGTTCTAAATTTTGTTGTTCAAGTTCTTCTTTTAGTTTATTTAATTCATAAACATCCAGTTTTAATTTGTGCATTTCTTTTGATAGTTCTTTAGTCGTCTTTTCATATTGCCAACTAGAAAATCTCGCATTGGTTACACTACATTCTAATTCTGTTAATTGTTGTCTAGAAGCTTTCAATCTTCCTTGAAATTCTTCCAGTTCATTTTGTAATTTAGAATAACTTTTGAGTTCTTGTAACTGCAAGTTGAGTTGTAGCTTAGATTACATCTTTCTCTCAAGCATGATAGCTAATTCTTGTTTCCTTGACTCCAATTTCTTGTAGTTTTGTGATCTGGCTTTGGCTTTGCAAAAAGATTCTATTTCTCATGGCCATGCTTTGCCCCTTAGTTTATACATAGTTAATGGTATACGTTGTATCATCTGTGCCTGGATTACATTTGTTTTGTCATGGTTTTTTTGCATACAATTGCTAAATGTCCTTTAAATCTGCAGTTTAAACAGTTTTCTTTTCTCCATTTACAATTTTTCGATAAATGGTCAGTTTTCCCACAGCAGAAACATTTCACAGTTAACATTTTCTCTCTGTTAAGATTTTTATTCTTCAGCTGCTGACTTCAATCTGTTTTATAAACTGCCATCTTTCTGGTTTCTTCTGAATTGTTTCTAAAATCTAGGGCTTGCTCAATTACTGTTTCATATGCTATTCCTTTTTAATAGCCAGTTTGTATGATAAGTCACTTTCTGTTAACAATGTCTGTCACAATCTTTCTCATACATTCCCCACAATAATTGATCCAGCAAAGCTTGTTCTAAAAATTTGCCATAATCGCAGTTTTTTGCCAACTGTTTTAATACTATATCATAGTCTTTATTTTTTTCCTCCCTGGCTTGCTTTCTATTTCTCAAAGTTAATCTAGCTACGTGTCTAGACTGCTTCAGGCTAAAATAGTCCGTTAATTTTTTTAACTATATCTTCAAACTGTACTCCATCGATTATCGGTCTGTCCCATAATTTATACAATTTCTATGACTTTGCGTCTTCCTAAACATAAAAGTGCGGCCACTTTTTTTCCATTATTTTTTATCCCATAATTTGAAAAAAAATTCCATTTGAATTATATAGAGAGGCCACTCCTCGGCATTTTCGATACTAAATTCAGGAATACTGCTTTCTCCTAATGACATTTTACTTGTTTCCAATAGTATCGGTTAACTTTCTCTTCTTGCTTATTCTTTCAAGTTTCACTAGGTTCGAAACTTTAGACTGCACCAATCTTGTGATGTCTTTGCCCCTAAGTTTTTCAGAGGGGGAGAAAACACTTACAATCCAATTGATAACATAAACAAGTACAAAGAATTATAGCTAAAATATATGAAACGGCTGCAACAACTCTTAACCGTTGTGCTGCAAATAGCTCTTAATAGCTTTACGTATCCAACTTCTTCTGTTAACAAAACTGTAACAAATGCGCGATGTTTTCCTCTAACAGTTTATATATCCCTCTGAGTTCTTTTGTTAAGTCTTATCTACTACATTCCGAAATCTTAATCGCGTGTTTTCCAACTCCGTTTTGATTGTTCTTAACTTTAATTAGTTATTTTTATTTCTGATAAAAATAATCCCCACAACTTGGTTTTTAATTATAATTATTTCCATTATAATTAGTTATTTTTATTTTCAATTAAAAATAAATCCCCACAGCTTGTTTTCAATTATAATTATTTTCCATTATAATTATTTTTACTTTCAACTAAATACGCGAAAACTTCTGGAGTAAACTGTCTCTTGTAAACTCGTTATTTATTTCTTAACAACGAATAGAACAAAATTGATTGAGATAATGATCATTCAGGGAATATTGTGCTTCCAGTATCCAGGTTATATATACTGGATTTGAACAAAGAGAGACGGTGAGCTTGTTGGGTGTAAAGTTGTTGGAAATTAATGGATTCAAGGCCAGGTTAGGATGATGAAGTAATCTACTTTGCAAGCATATGTCTTATGCATTTAAAAAATATTGTCTATATTATTTTTATTATGGTATATTCATACACATACAAGTGAGGAGTCATAATTAAAACTGACTACAATAAAAAGTTATTCATTGTAGCAAATTCGCATTTATTTCTTATCAACTTCTTAAGAAATAAACATCATTTTTCTGATAGTGATACTGAACTAAAAGATTGACAGAGATAAATAACTATTGGAATTGCATTAAAAATTGAGTGTGCCTAACAGTCACTATTATTATCATCTGAGATTTAACTTCTATTTCAGATCAACGTTGATTGAATGAGTAAAACTTAACAACTCAAAGAACTTTAATTCATAAATGGCTAAACCACCAGCACTATCAGAACCACAATATAATTACCATTCTGTTTATTGACTGTAGTACTTCACCACTATACATTTTAAATCATCACAATCCATATCCATCATAAATTTAAAAATCGTAAACTAATGCTTCTATTCTTTCAGAATGAAATATTCAAATAATTTAAAATGTTACACTTTTACTATAACCAATTAGATCTCCACAGCAAAAGAATAAAAATAGAATATTCAGAAAAATATCTTAAGTTTCCAATTAAATAACTTATTCTTTTTTTAATAATTACCTGTCAAATTTATAACTGAACTTAGATAAGTTCCACATGGGTTTTTCTTAAGCAGTCGATTTATTCAAAATGAATCCCAAAGATTCTTAACATAGCTTGTTTAGAATTACTTACTACTGTAACCATCATAATTAATTATCAGAACCCTATAAAAATATGATTTTTAAAAATATATAATAATTGCATGGCTTATTGTTCTGAGTTAATAAAAAGATTGAGCCCAGGAGGT
The DNA here is from genome assembly GCA_028023455.1 of Epiperipatus broadwayi. Classification (NCBI taxonomy): domain Eukaryota; kingdom Metazoa; phylum Onychophora; class Udeonychophora; order Euonychophora; family Peripatidae; genus Epiperipatus; species Epiperipatus broadwayi. The sequence continues at coordinate 44,283 of JAQFVV010013253.1, forward strand.
AACAAAAATGAATGTGATTTATAGAAGATGAGCTGCAGAGCCTGAAACTCTACCACTGCTCCAAACATTGCAAAACAATAGGATTACTTAACTAAATATGTAAATCAGTAAATAAATCAAAAATATTTTCATTACATGCTATCTTTTGTTTGAAATTTTCAGCATCTTATTTTATTGTTGCATGCTATATTTATTCCAAATAAAAACAATAAGTATTGCATGTTGCTATATGTATTTGCAATAATTTTTAGAATGTAAATTAAAGCAGAGATCTGATTATTTTATAAAAGGCATGCAGAAGTTCAATACGAGATAATTTTTAAATATTTTATTACCTATTCGGAATAATATTTACAATGTTCCTGGTGTTTTATGTGAATCCAGAAAGAATTTGTTTTATATTTATATAGTAAATTGGATCAAATCATAGCCCACTTGCCTTTAGTTTAAGAGGTAAGCTGCCAAAAATTTATCAAGGCATTCAAATTTCTATCCTTTTTATTTTATTTTATAATTTACTTGTTAACGTGTCTGAAGTTGTATCACTCAAAACATTGAAACCATTCTGTAGATCACATTTCCAAATTTTCAAAAATCGCCCAATCATCCATTAAAGTAAATCAAAAAGGTTAAAAAAGTTTTTTTTATATTTTTTTCTCCATATGCATATTTTTGGAGATATTTGTAAACTGCCTCCAAAGTGGAAATTTTGAACTATGTTCACTATTTGATTAACAACAATTTTCATTTTAAATGCCTAAGATTTTGCAGAAATAGTAAGACTAGAAACACTAAAATAATAATAAATACGCTTAATTTAAATATTTAGATAAAGTTTTTCATTTACTAAGTCAAATGCCTAGATTAAATTGATAAAATTACTATATAAATATTTACAAAGTTATTATATTTTTCTGATAACGATAATTAAATGTATAATGCTTCTCGATGATTTAAAATCACCTTGAGTTGCTTGTAAATATTACTTTTATTGTTAGTAGCAAATTATTTATAAAATTAGTGAAAATATTTATTCTGTGGTAAGGAGCATGAATTTCTCATAATAATTACTGCAGTTGTTTCTATTTTTTTTTTTTACTAATTAAAAAATATTTAGTCAAGCGTTGGTGGTCGAGTGGTCAGCACAGCTTTCTTACAAGCAGTTGTCCAGGATTCGTGGGTTCGCTTCCCGGCGATGCTTTGACACATGGGAAAAAATAAATAAATAAAAGCTACCTTAAGACTAAGTGTTGCAACTACAAAGATATATTATCATCATCATCATTATCAACCATTATCAATCCACTGCAGGATGAAGGTCTCTCCAAGTTTAATCCATCTTCTCCGATCTTCAGCTTCTCTTCTCCACATCACCCCTGCACACTTTTTTATTTCATCCATCCATCTCACATGTGGTCTCTTTCTGGGTCTTTTACAATCTTTTGGAATCCAGTTTAAAATTTCAATTGTCCATCTATTATCATCTCTTCTCGCAATATGACCAGCCCAACTCCACTTCAATCTTTTAATTTTTTCAATGAGGTCAGTAACACCTGTTTGTTCTCTTACCCATACATTGTGTTTTCGATCTCTTCATGTTACTCCCAACATACATCTTTCCATACTTCTTTGAGTGGTCTGAAGTCTCTGTATTGCTCTTCTATTAAATGTACAAGTCTCAGATCCATAAGTAAGAATGGGTAAAACACATTTGTTAAAAACCTTCCTTTTCAAACACATAGGCATATTTCCTTTTAGTATCAAGTTATTTCTACCAAAAGCTATCCAACCAAGTTTAATTCTATGATTAATTTCTTCCATTATGTTTCCATCTGTATTAATAATCTGACCAAGGTATTTGTAACTGTTAACTTCTTCTAATTCATCATAATCAATCTTTATTTTCATATTTTGAGCAAATCGATTAAACATTACTTTAGTCTTTTGAACATTTATCTTTAGTCCTACTTTCCTACTTTCATCTGATAATTCCTGCAACATATCCTGCAGCTCTGAAGCATTATTTTCAAAAACAACTACATCATATGCGAAATCTAAATGACTTAAATAATCTCCATTTACTTTCACTCCTTTAGTTTCCCATTTTAATCCACAAAATACTTCTTGCAGCACTGCTGTAAAGAGTTTTGGAGATATGGAGTCACCTTGTCTTACACCTTTCTCAATGTTGATTTTTCCAGTATCATTATGTAATCTAATTGTTGCTGTTGCATTTTTATAAATATTCTTCAAAATGTGACAATATCCTGGATCTATACCTTGATGATCCAATGCTTTAATCACTGAAGAAATGTTTATAGAATCAAATGCCTTTTCATAATCTACAAATCCAAAACATAATGACAACTCATATTCATTTGTCCTTTCTATAACTTCTCTCAACACCTGGGTATGATCTACTGTACTAAAACCACTTTAAAATCCAGCTTGTTCTCTTGGTTGGTGGAAATCCAATGTTCTCTGTAGACGAGTTGTAATTATCTTGGTAAAAATTTTATATAAAACTGATAAAAGGCTAATAGGTCTGTAATTTCTAATATCTTCTTTATCACCTTTTTTAAATATTAATATTATTACTGCATTCTTCCAATCATCCGGTACACCTTTATCATTTAGACATTTGGTATATAACTTTGCTAAAAAAAATTTATATTTCTTCACCTGCTTCTTTTAAGATATCAATTATAATTCCATCATTACCTGGAGCCTTTCCCTTCTTCATACATTTAATTGCATGTCTCACTTCTTCATTTAAAATTCTGAGCAATTCGGAAGATGTAATAGATATAGGAGGTACTTGTTCTTTATTACTATATAATTCTTGATAAAAATCTTCTACCAATTTCATGATGTCATCTCTCTTTTTAGTAACAATTCCATCTTTTTTTCTTATTGCAGATATAAATTTCCTACCAATACCAAAATGTTGTTTTACATTCTTAAGACTTTTATTTTCTTCTACAGCTTTCCTTGCTAGTTACAATTATACTTTCCTATATCATTTTCAACTCTTTTCCGCACCATTTTACAAAATTCGAGATATTCAATTCTCTTTAATGCATAATTTTTGTATATCTTCATATTCCTTCTTTTCTTCATAAATTCTCTAGTCTCAGTAGAAATTTTATTGGTCAATTGTTGCTTTTTTCTACCAGCTATCTTTGTTGCAGTTTTTAAAAGTGTATCAGTTATTTTCATATTAATTTCATTCAAATCTGAATCATGTTCAAAATCTACTAATACTTGAAACCGATTTCTAATTTAAATTCATTAGAATGTTTCTGAAGATTAGGAATATCAACTGTAAATATTGTTTTTCGTAATAAGTTTTGTCTCTCTAGTTTCACATTAACACGTATCTTACACCTTACTAATCGATGATCACTTCCTGTGTTAAATTTATTAAGAACATTACAATCTTGAAATATGTATTTCCTGTTAGTCAAAATATAATCCAATTCTGCTGTACCTTCATTTGGATGCTTCCATGTCCATTTCCTTTTAACATTTTTCTCAAAAAAAAGAATTTATAATATAAAGTTTTTCTTTTTCTGAAAACTCCACAAGTCTATGTCCTCTCTCATTTCTATTACCATAACCAAAATTACCTACAGCACTTTCATCTTTCATTTGTTTACCAATTCTAGCATTAAAGTCTCCCATAACGATTTTAAATGTTCTTTACTCTGATCAAAAGCCTTTTGTACATCCATATAAAAATCTTCTACTACTTCATCACTATGAGAACTTGTTGGGGCATAAACCTGAATTATCTGCATTTGATATCTGCTATTAAGTTGTATAACTAATCTTGCCACTTTGTCTGATACACCATCAATCTCCACAATATTGTTCTTCCACTTTTTATTTATAATGAATCCTACTCCACTTGTATTTCCAATATTTGTGCCTTTATAATAGAGTATATGTCCACTTTTTAAATCAATCGTCTCTTCACCTTTTCTTCTAACTTTACAAAGTCCAATAATGTCCCATTTAATATAAGAGAGTTCTTCTTCTAATTCTTGCAATCTTCCTTCACTTGAAAATGATCTGCAGTTGTAAGTACCTAAATAAAAAATCATCATCAAATGGCAGACTGGGTCCACAATCAGGGGATTCTTGGCACCCTCTGCCTTTGGCCACCAACCGCTGCCTTGGTTGGTGACTTTACAACCTCCTGGGAATAAGGGCCATGCTTTATTTTTGTCTGTCATAATTGTATACATGTATTGGAAAAATATTTATCATTTACACAGACATTCATTCTGCCTTATCAGGCACTGAGAAGAAAGACCATGGTGTTTCTTGATCTTAAATTCAGAGGTAAAAAGCCAATAAACTCACCATGCTGGCTAATGCGTGTTGGTGAGCAGCCCATCCATGTTCGTATACTATATGAATAATCACATAGTAATAACAGCTGCAACGACAAGAAGGTATGGAGTGGACATTAGGAATTTGCCCTGCTAGGTTCCTTTAAGGTCTCCAAGAGGAATCAAAGGGTCTCCTTTCAGTTAATAGCAAACTCCTTTCTGCAGCCTACAAAGATATATACATATCTAAAATATCAAAGAGTTTAGAAGATTGGTAACTGATCAAGACCTGTAATTTGTTCAGTTTTAAGAATACGAGTTCTTGCAATTTTATTAAAGAGATCTCATTTTCAATACTAAATAAAAGGAGAGATGGATATTTTACTGTATATGATCATCTCAATGATTATATAAATGTTTAAAAAGCATCAAAATACTCTCTTCAACTGGTCAAAATATCAGTTATTGATGTAGAGGACTACTCTCACTAATTAAATAATATTATATTGTTTTTCAGATTAATTAATTAAAACTGATGTGTCACTAAATATTTAAAGTGATCACAATCAGACAATAATTATATATATTTTGCAATGTAATGCATAAATCATTTTATAATTTTATTATTTTAAATAAGGCATGAAAGAGCAACTTTTAACTTAAAAGTATATAACTTACAGTTAAAAATACCAATTCTATTTTAATAATGATGAATTTGAACTTTTACTTTTATTTAATTCAAAAATATATTATCATAGATATTTATGTATTTTGAGAGGGGAGATAGAAATCAAGGATATATTTGAATTTAAGGCAGTTGATATCTAAAGAGACTCCATACTTAAATGTCTAGAGAATCTAAAACAACATATACTTTTCTTTTTAATACATATTTACCTTTTAAGGATTCACATTTTTATTTTCAAACAAACTTTACAATTCAAAGTAATTAAGAAACTTACAATATTCAAGACTTAATTTAAATAAAATAATTATTTTATATATACAATAGACCATTTATTTGTATTAAATAATGACATTTGATGAAAAAGCAGAAAATTTAATGTTAAAAAATTATTTAATTCATTTCATAAAAGATTTAAAAAACCAAAAGTTCTACATTTTAGTATGTAACGAAATTTAAGGCAAATAGTTTTTGCTACTTATTTGTCTATTATTGTATCTTTATTTATGTGAATTTAAAAAGAATGTGGAAGTATGGAGGTTGTTTAGTATATCTATAAAGATATTACACATGGAAAAGAGAAAAGTGAATAACTTCATGTGTGTATGTTTAAGATTAAAAATCAGATATATTAATCTTTAACTGAAGTTTAAAGTTTATTATACCTGTGCTAGAGATAATCTCTAGTTTAGAAAATGATCAGTAATAATCATTATTATATTTATCTGAGGTGGATAGTGTCAAAATTGTGAGTGGAGTGAGGTTGACAATGGTAAAAAAAAATGTAACAATAATTACAGAAATGTATTTGCCTTTGCCTTGGATTGTTTAGCAAACTCTTAAGGTGATAGATACCATGGATCCATGGGCTAATAGCCACTACATTAAAGCTTTGACTTTCACTTTTGGTGTTTTAACGTCATTTCACATAAATTAATAGCCAACCAACTATTCCATTATTACTTTCATATCATAAATTTGTGAATTATCCAGAAATGATTGCGTTAATTTTATCATACTATTTTGTTTTAATAATTACCAATAATTTCAAATTGCTTTTGCACAAATAAAGCCTCCCAATAAGATTTGTGGTCATTATTAATAAATTTATTATTATTATCTCAATCTGTAACCTATAAAAAGATACAGTGGCATCATGTAAAGAAGCATATCGTTCTCCCTGTTCTTGAAAACAAAATAACCATATGCAACATGTTATAGAATTCATGGCTAGTGATTTGCCTATTCTGGCCTGTTCATCGCAAAAGAAAACGGATAGTTGTGTTTAAATTATCTGCATTCAACAGACTTACATCACTGGTGTTTATTTGAATCATAAGTATATTTAAATATATAATTTATTAATTAACATTCACTTACGTGATATAGAAAAAATATTACAAATCAATAGCAATTATATTGGAGTACTTTAGTTAGATACTCTCTAATATTATATAACTGTTTGGTTATAGTTTAGTTTTTCATTCAATGTGAAACAATTTTTTCATAAATATTTTTTATATATAAAAGAATTTCAAATTATCTATAATTATATCTTTCTGTAAATATTGTGAATTACATACTCGATCTCCGTCACTCACTTAATTCTTAAATATTTATAAAGAAAGCTTTGACTAACGAAACAATAACTGCTGAAAAATAAATTATAAATTAAATGTTATGAAAGTAAAATTTTAACTTCATTATTCTTTGTAACGGAAGTATTTACCGTTTATCAAATTTTGACACACAGCATTTGTTTGAAATTTTTAAAATTATGAAGGTAAATTTGCAAACTGCTGAACCTACATCCAAAATGGATACGGTAGTATTAATTTCATTTTATTTTTTTTAAAATAATTTCATTAACTCTTTAAAAAGTTATAAGAAATAACACAAAAATATATGCATACTTTAGTTGTATGTTTGCGCAATCCATATACAAATAATGTAGTACCTAGTATATTTTTTGATTTTCCTAACGATCGTATATATATATATATAGAAATAAGACTTTCACTACTTCTTTCTGTTTCTTCTTTTTTGACTCTCTCGTCTTTATTATTATTAAATGTTATCAAGTCGACAGGACTTCAAATAATAAGGTAAACAGTATTTTATGAGAATGACCTACCTTCTGATTGGTTTTTCAGATTTGCCAATGACACACGTATATATATTATTTCCAAGGCCAACATTTTTCATTTATTTCTCTTCACATTACTTATGTATGTCTGCTTTAGGATCTCCAATTGAAAGTTTTAGTATCTGACTAGACAAAAGAGTATTATGAGTACATAATAATTGACAGGTATTGACATAGCTTACCAACTTAAGTCAATTTTTGACCCAATTTACTTTAACTCCTTATATTTAAAATTTATTAGAAATATTAATGAGCCCAATGTTATAACTACATCATTGAGTTATATCATTAACTTACATAAATTCAAATACTTTATGACTTGACAATATTTATACCCTGCAGAAGTAATATGTTAATAAATACATCATATACATTAATAATAATAATAATAATAATAATAATAATAATAATAATAATAATAATAATAATAATAATAATAATAATAATAATAATAATAATAATAATAATAATAATAATAATAATAATAATAATAATAATAATAATAATAATAATAATAATAATAATAATAATAATAATAATAATAATAATAATAATAATAATAATAATAATAATAATAATAATAATGAATTGTAAATCAATGATAAATACCAATTTGTTGTAGAATCTAAAAAAAGTATATCTTACTTCTCAATATAGGTTTACTTAGAGGTGTTTATGATTTTAATAACAAACAAACGATTTTTTTAATTATTTAAAAGAATAATAATTAGTAAGGAGTCAACATATGAAGAAGATAATTAGCCATCACTATAATCATAAAAAAAAATTGTATCAGCATTAAACAGTTAAGTCTTAAAACAATTTTAAAGAAGCATTTTATTTTTACAAAATATTTTTTCTTTTTTAATTCTTACCTAACACTAAATTGTCATCTACTTTGGGAAGTTTAAAATAATAAAATAGTTCATTTGAGAGTGTAAATGTTGTTTTATATATACATATAATAATATTATAATTCGATGTCTGTATTTCTTCAAATCAATATATTAATCTTATAATTGAATATTTATAAATACAGTAATTATGTAAAGTATAACTTTAAATTTTTTTATCCATTTAGGAACTTTCGACTATCCTCATAGTCTTTGTCAACTAACACTGTGAATGGCTAATCTTCCCACTATTCTGTGATCTTAGTGTTTGCTGCCTGTCTGTTAATTAGGTCTTGTTTTTATTTGTATATTAGCATAGCCTCATTTTCCTTTCAAAGTGTTACTTGACAAAGACTAGGAAGATAGTTGAAAGCCACCTAAGTGGATAAAAAATTTTAAAGTTATAACTTCAATTATTTCTTAAAACATTATCATGACGTATTATATTTAACATCAATTAAGAGGCATTACATGAACTTAAAAATAACAATCACCAAAGAAATTAGTTCAAATCTAATTTTTAAATCCATTTGTCATCATCCAATTGTAGTGATCACATCTCTTAAAGCTGCATAGTAATTTTATCTGAGAAGTCATTTTATATTTTTAAATAAAATGTATTTTTAAAAAAATCTGAATACTATAATAAATGTAAACCACGTTTGAAAATGCTGTTGAAGGTAAACAGCTTTACTGGAAGTGAAAAGTGTTTACTTAGTTATTATTTTAAATTTTAAAATCATATTTTCTACTGACAAAAATGAAATGCTTGAATTTTCAAATATCTAATTGAATTTTTTTATATTAGTATATTAACTATCATGATATTTTAAAGTTAAACAAAAATTTATTATAAAAAACCTGATGCATCTTCTCATTAAATAATAAGGTGTTATGAATTACATTACAATTAGACTGTAAAATGTCAATGTTTTATAATCAGTATAGTCACATATTTTTAGATAAATTATTGACTAATCAAGTCCAGAGTTAATTAAAAATGAATTCTATTCTCAAACATAAGGTTAGAGAATTTAGCATTCATTCTTTAAGAATTACTGATGCTAAGTTTCAACAATTGTTTAACACTGCCTATGTATTGAGACTTTTTAAGTTGTCTATATTATTAAAAAATGAAATTTTATTTAAGAAGTGTTCTGTTCTGCAAGTACCTCATTTTTTTTCTGACTGAGTCTCCGTATGTCTTATTAGTGATTTCATTAAAAGACAAAATAGGCACATAATTTAATTCAATAATTAAATAAATATAGGGGATCTTAAAAAACATAGAGATTAAAATGCAGAAATTTAAGGACTATCAATAAAACTAGTAAAAAATACAGACATTTTTTAAATCATGGTGTCTTTGTATATTGTATTGAAGCATATCTAAAAATAATATCACAATTCTATTAAATAAATAGGTATCACTTTTATCCATAATAAAATTGTTTTGATCAGATCTAGAAAGTATTTTTATCATCCTTGGAATACCACTGTAAGGATTCAAATGCTATATTTAATAGTATATCTAACTGTATCAACTCTTTTTAATTTGATGAAAATATTCAGCTGCTGTTAAAATGTGTTTTAGACTCTCTAAAATTTACAACATTAGAATATGGTAGGGATATATTTGATTGAAAACTGTAAAAAATATATATTTGACCGATTAAAGTATATCATCTGGTTTATTGTTATAGTTTATAACAATAAGGAGAATATAAATAAGCATTTATTTTTATAGCATCTGTATACAATTTGTAATTACATTTATATCGGCCATTCAAGCCAATTGTGATTACAAATTGTATACAGACACTATAAAAATAAATGCTTATTTATATATATGATTAAGTTTCAGTTGGAATGACGCTTAGTAAATTCTAGAAAATTTCATCGGCGTCATTCATTCAGACATTGTATATAGTAATTTAAAGTGACCGTTATATAGTCACACCTTCTGTGCCAGTACTTCAGATTTGCTCATATATAAATATTTGAGTCGTAGGAATAAGAGGGATTCTTTTTATTCCTGCATAAATTCTATATCTTGTATTGGTCTGAGGGTATTCATTTATTATTTAACACTCGCAAAGCGTTTGCACAATTGGCTTGAATGGCCGATATGAATGTAATAAGGAGAATAGTAAATACTGATATAATTGTCAGTAATATTGTTAAGATCCATTATTTCAATAAATTTAATTTCATTATTTTTTTTTATTTTTTGCTTTCAGTCATAAATGAATATTAACAAAGATTCGGTGTGGTATTTAGAAGTGGTTTCTAATAATACATATTGTAACGATATATAAATATGTCGTTACATTAATTTAAAATAAAAACTTAATAAAAGTTCGCAAATAAAAGTAAAAAACTAAACGCTAAAATTAAAATATTGTTAAACGTTTATATTCGCACAGATGCTAAACTTTAAAAATATTTTTTTTCATAAACAAAAAAAAAAAAAAGTATTTGAACGTATTTTTTTTTAATAAAAAAATACAAGATTGAAATATAAAAATATTTTAATAAAAAAATAACGTAAGTTAAAATAAAAACAGGTATTAATTAATTCCTGTAATCTATAAATGGAGATGATTGTTTATTAATTATCTAAAAGCTGTTTAATTAAAAAGTCAGATGAAAAGTTAGATAAGAGAATAAAGAGATTTTAGCTTGACCAATGGAAGCACCAAGCCTCAGCTCGGACCCTAACGAAAATTTGGATTAGTGACGTCTTTGTTCATTCAATCTGGAGATGTACTATAAAAAGAGAAATATTGAGTTCCAGACAGTTTTTTCGGACTTGATTTGATGAAAACGGTAAGACGCACTTGCCGTTCTCTCTCATTTTTTTGTTTTCAAAAATATATATAATGAAAAGACTGTGATACAAGAATGGCACCAGCTAATGCTACCTCCAGAACATTATTTTCCAATGGAGACGTCGCGGGAATTAAAAACAGGAACCTGGACTCTTATACTGTAAGCTATATTGACATGAACTCTAAATTTAAAAATAATTAAGAACTTTCGTTCAAGTTTATAAATTGATAAACAAGCCAACTTAAATGTTAAAACGGACTCTTATCTGACTTTTGTAAGTTTTTAAATCAAATTAATAATGTTTAATTTTATATGTTTCCCGATTGATAAAAATCATTTCCATTTTTTTTTTCTTATTGTAAAGATTATTTAAATGTATGAAATTTAAGTTGTTTATAGACGCTTGCATGGATTCGTTTGCGGTTAATTATATTTTGGTTTTAGCGTTTAGTTTTTTACTTTTATTTGCGAACTTTTATTAAGTTTTTATTTTAAATTAATGTAACGACATATTTATATATCGTTACATATACCTGTTTTTATTTTAACTTACCTTTTTTTTTGTATTAAAATATTTTTATATTTCAATCTTGTATTTTTTTATTAAAAAAAAATACGTTCAAATACTTTTTTTTTTTTTTGTTTATGAAAAAAAAAATTTTTAAAGTTTAGCATCTGTGCGAATATATACGTTTAACAATATTTTAATTTTAGCGTTTAGTTTTTTACTTTTATTTGCGAACTTTTATTAAGTTTTTATTTTAAATTAATGTAACGACATATTTATATATCGTTACAATATAATTAAAAAATTAATGATTATTTACCATAATTATTAACATTTAATAATTGATTGTGCGTATATATTCATATTGTAATGGAAATTTTTTTATCATCAACCACTCTGCATATACGTGCAGATAATAACTTCCTTTACATATCCCTGACATTTTACTCAGTGGAATAAAACACCAGTAAACATTATTTAATAATTACATGAAAAAGACAGCCTCAGTTCTAATGTTTTCTCTATCTGTTGCATAAATTATAATTTAGTGAGAAAAAAATAATTGTAATGTTTATTGAATCTATAATATTTTATTGTATCAGCTGTCATTGTACATTTTATATCTTAGAGATAGTCTATATATAAAGAAGTCAAAACATTGGAAGTTCATAAATAAAAGTAAAAACCCCAATAAATTGGATTTGATAATAGAAACAATAAAGCGTGTAGCAAAAAAAAAAAAAAAACATCCAGAAAAAAGTAACAACAAATTGCTGTATACGCAATATAATAAGGTATCAATGAATGCACTTGACATATAAAAATAATTTTCCGTTTTATTACTATATACTTTTTAAAATTATCAATTAAAAAATACACCTCTCCAAGTTATCAAAAACGGATTTATATATAATATATTATGAAAATAATTACAATGCGTGAATCAGAAAAATATTTATGTAATGATACAAGTGGATGTAAATTTGTGTATGCAATACTCAAAAAAAGTTATAAAGTAATAGAAGAATGTGGCGATAAGTAATCTTTTGTTTACATATATACCATAAAACAGCCTTATTTATACGTTATGAAATATATTAAACATTGTTGCTTAAAATTTTTGTTTTGCACAGAACAATAGTTTTAATATTAAAGAAAATAACTTACAAAAATGGGAATACTTCATTATTTTTAATTAAAAATTAAAGTAATATATATTTATTCTAACTAAGAGAAGCAATTTATAGAAAGATGGATATTCTCTCAATTGTATTAAGTGGTAACTAAATATCCTATAAGATGCAAAGGTGTTTCAATATATTTAAGTAATTGATGACATTTTGATTTTTTTTTTTATTCATACTCAGAAGCATAAAAAGGTAAACAAAAATTTAGATCTTATCTAATATGTCTCACACAATAAAAGTTTGTCATTATTGTAGGTATTTACACTATTTAAATCTGCCATAAATCTTTATTTATATGAACAAACATCATTTATATTCCTCAATATTATCGTTTTAATTCAGCTTATATTAATTATAAATTTAGTCCATTTACTTCCTTCTATCATTAGCAGAAAAAAAATATGAATCTTTTAAACTATTTTTTCTAGATACATATAACATTAATATTTTTAAATTGTAATTGAAAATCTGGTTAATGTTGAGGCAAAAAATAAATTACTTCAGAATAAAATTATAGTAACAATAACAAATATATAAATACTAAACATGGATTAATTAAAGTGATGAATAATCCTGGTTAAAATAGCATATGTGACAAAGAGTACTGTTATGTTACAAAGAGTACTTTTGTTTGTGCATAGAACTATTCACAGTGTTTCGGCTTTGAATAAAGCATCAGACATTTTTAACAAGTTTTGTAAGATATTTTCATTTATTTATTTATTTATTTATTTATTTATTTATTGTAATTTATTCAACTTTATTTGTTTGTTTGTTTTTTTTAAATTCTTTTTCCAGACATATGAATATTAATTTTAATCACTAATCAAAAAGAAAACCATAAATGTGGGTAATTTATGTTCTGAATATAATATAACTACATAAATTATCTTAAGATTTTTTTAAAATGGATTAATTAAAAAGTGCACAGTTAGTGAAAAATATTTTTAAATTGACCAAATTACAATCTAATACCATCTATAGAACGAATGCAAACCCTTGCTAATATGATTATTCAAAAGTAAATGGTTGGCAATAATCTAAATAAACTAATCATTTGTTAAAAGAATAAGCAGTAGGTTGAAATATTATTTTCTAACTGTTACTGAAGAGAAAGCATTGTCTGCCCGATAATTATAGTTCACCAGATTTAGGAAAAAATTGAAATGCATAGTTTTGAGAGACATTGTGAGTTAACAAATATGGCCATTCATGAGCTGTATGTTTCAAGAAAGCAGCGTTCTAAAATTAACGGTCTATTTTATTATTATAAATAAAACTGTTTTCATTTCAGTTTTAAGCTGTTAGAATCCAACTTGTAGTTTTCATTAATATCTGATTAAACAGCGATGATTTTTATATGTATTTTTTACATTAATATTGTTGATTTTTTCCCCACATAAATGATTGATTTGGAAGATAAGTTTGATTTAGGCATTGAATCAAGAATGGAATACTCCTAATTACATATTCAAATCAATGCAACTATGAACATATGATATAATGAATAAACATAGGATATCAATTATACATTGATCCAAAACCCACTGTATGTATATATTAAAAATAAATATAGATTAAATCAACACTCACCAGAGTGTCCAGATTATTATCTCCCACACATATACATACAATTATTACTCAGTTTATGTTAAGATAGCAAATCTTCAAACTTTAATGGACAGGTTTCAATCTTCTCCACCCTCCAACTCTTCAACCATCAATATTACTGAAAATCTGATGATGGAATGCTCAAAAGCCCTTGTTGATACCTTTATGGTTGTCATACAAAAATTGCCTTCAAGTCACTCTCACCCCTCATATATAGGACTTTAAAATGTTCATTTAAATACTCTAAATAGGGATGGACACAATTCAAGATAAATCTATAATATTTATCCTGACAACAAATTATGTAATGTATGTATTGAACTTTAACTGAACTTTAGATGTAATTAGAGAGGATTTAAACACAGTCTGTCAAGCTTCCTTCAGCTAACCATTTTATCTTATATAATGATGACAACATGCATGTGAAAAAATAATGATTTTCAATATATGTATCTTGTGCTAAGCCAGAACTAATCATTTGGTCCAGATCATCATCTACACACATATATATATATATATAATCAGTGTTCAGTTTATATTAATATGGCAAAATTTCAAACTTTTAATGGCCTGGTTTCAGTCTTCTATACCCTTCAACTCTTCAGCCTTCCATGTTATATAAGATGGAATGGATAATGAAAGGAGCTTGAAAGTCTATGTTCAGATCCCCTCTAATTACATTTTAAGTTCACTATATATATTATACTTGTATTCAAATATTTCAGATTCAACCTGACTTCTGCACATCTCTCTTCCCAGTATTTAAATGAACACCTTAAAGTGCTACATATGAGATGTCAGGATGACTTAAAGTCAGCTTGGATATGATAACAATATTGCCATCTATAAGTGTATTGAGCATTCCATCATCACATTTTTAATAATATGAATAGCTGAAGAATTGAAGGGTGAAGAAAAATTGAATCCTGTCCACTAAATTTTGAAGATTTTCTATCTTAATATAAACTAAGATCTGATTATATATATATATATATACACACACACATGTGGGAGATTATAATCTGGACCAACTGATGAGTGCAGGTTCAGCACAAAATACATATATTACAGATCATTTACCTTTTTCACCTGTATGTTGGTCTATATAGGTTACATAAGATAAAGTGGACAGTGGAAAACAGCTTGAAAGTCTGTGTTCAAACCCTCTAATTATATAGAGAGAAATATTGCTTATTTTTATCCCTTGTTCTTTTTTCATAAATTTTTACCTTGGATGTAAAATTTGCAAGTTGAAAATATATACATATGAAATACTATATAATTCACACTTCTTTCATTATAACAGACAATTTATTAAAGTACTATCCTTTCATCATTTAATATATTTTTTGGACTTTTATTATAAAAAAGCAATTAAATTTGTTACATATACATTATCCTAAGGCTTTTAGAATTCTCCTAATGATATTCGGCACTGGTGATTAATCAATGTAATTTTACTCACTCACCGGATTTTTGAATATAATGATTCACTTTTTTACTCACATGAAGATATTTTCAAATCTGTGATAAAACATCTTTGGAAATTATCACTGCATATATATATAATAATTCAAACAAATTTATTTAACACAGTATTCAAAATTAAATAATATATTCTTTACCGGAAGTACTTTTGATTGTTTCACGGACAATCTTTATCAGCCATACCCATCATTCAATCCATTCAAATTTCTGAAAATTCTGTTGTAAAGAATATATTATTAAATTTTGAATACTGTGTTAAATAAATTTGTTTGAATTATTATCATTTGATTTAAAAATACAGACATTTAATGGTTATAGTTATATATATATATTAAAAAATAAAAATAAAAACACTTTTTTTCTTCTTTTTCTATCTTTAATAGGTGCAAGGTTTATGCACAGTTCTTGGCAAATAAAAATTGAAGAAACTTTCTTCTCAAGTGATTTTTTAAAAAAATATGATACATATAATTAATTAAAATTATTTTAACATTCTTCTACTTACACATTAATTTGAATGCATAAACATGCTTATATTATTACTTAATCCACATTAAGAAAAAAGGAATAAAATTTTGAAAATTAGTACAAAATGTTCATATATTAAAAATATTATTATGAAATTTGTATTTTATTTGTTTTTCCTTTTAAACTGAATATTTATTTGGCTATGAATTATGTACATCAATATATATTACACAAGAAGATGGGGTATTTAACTCTTTTTTTTTAACATTAATTATGGAATTCCTATTTAATATTGGTAAACCAGGTTCTATAGATCTTTATGAAATCTAGACTAAACTTTATTAAAAAATTGTTGTAATAAAATTCAGTCCAAAGTCTAGCTTAATCAATTATAAATATTAACTATTAATTGCTCACACATACTTACGGAATATAATTTTACATTTTAAGTATTAGTGTTATATAAGCTTGTATGAAAGTTTGTATGCGAATGTTGCGTGCGTAACTGGATTACAGAAAAGCAGACGTTTGAAAAAAGATATAGTTTGAATAATTTTATTTGTTTATTTAAACGTAAAATATGTTGTGTAATCTTTAGACAATAACAAATATATTAAATCCAAAACATTTGAATTTCACTATGTATAAATTAGGAAATGAAATTATTATAGTTATTAACATTTCTAACTTCTTTTTTTATACACACACTACTTTTTTAAATATGACTCTATTATACCATAATAAAATTTATATTTCTGCGAATTCAAATAATTTTACAAGAATATTGACATTTTTACATCCTATGCCTCTTTTTTTTTTTCAATTTTTCAAATGAAAAGGAATTCTGAAAAGGCACTTATATCTAGAAAGTTATTTCTAATTACAAAAGAAATGCAATTTTTATTTATAATTTAAAATTCCAAAGTATTTTGATAAATAAAATAAAATGTGACTTCAAAATTAAAAATTATAAAACATTTAATATTTGTGCATATTTTTGCTAAAAAGTATGATCACTATAAGACAATATAGCAATAAGATTACATGATATTAATTAAAGATCAAAGAATGTTGATTTTTATTTTTTGTCAAACTTTATAATATTGTTGCAATTATATTATAAACATAAGAGATACATCATATAATAATTTGCATATTCTTTACAAATGAAAAATGTTGCTTCTATATTACTTTTTAATAAACTACTACACCTTTAATAATAGGTATGGAGAGATGGAGATAAAAATATGGATAGAAAACACTCCTTAGTCAGACAAATAGACATATTGAGTGAATGAATGGATACACAGATAATTTATTGAATGAGTAGGTAATTAGATACACAATAAATAGTTAAAGAAAAAATAAATACATAAGTAGATAGATAGATATGTGGGTAAATGTATCATTAGATGATACAGGTAGAAAGGAATGTAGATAAGTCGATAAGTGGATATGTAGATAGATAGATAATAAACGAACAGATGAGCTGTTAAACAAATAGATAGATAGATGGATGGGTAGATAGATAGATAGATAGATAGATAGATAGATAGATAGATAGATAGATAGATAGATAGATAGATAGATAGATAGATAGATAGATAGATAGATAGATAGATAAATAGATAGATAGATAGATAGATAGATAGATAGATAGATAGATAGATAGATAGATAGATAGATAGATAGACAGACAGACAGACAGACAGACAGACAGACAGACAGATAGATAGATAGATAGATAGATATGAAATAATTTTTAATATTAAAGTAATATATTTAAAAAACATTTATCTATAGATAAAACGTAATTAGAAGAGATTTGAACCCAGACTTTCAAACTCATTTCAGTCATCCTTTTCATCTTATACAACTGATGACCACATACATGTAAAAAAGATAAATGTTCTCGAACATAGGTATTTCTTGCTAAACTAGCACTCTTCAGTTTATCCGGATCATCATGTTTCAGCACAAAGTACTATATTAAAGATCATTTATTTTTTTCACATGTATGTGGTCATGTGTATTGGTTATAAAAGTTAGAATGGATGAGTAAAGGAAATTTGAAAGTCTCGATTCAAATCCCCTATAATTATATTTAATTTATATATATATTGTAACGTTCACTACATTATTAGTGTTTTTTATTACAAGTTAAATACTCGTACTCAGTGACCAAATTACGTCCTATCTATTAAATTTGTTTCATCATACAATTCAGTAAGATTTAATGGATGCAATTATTTTTCCTGGTCACACAACACTCTTTTAACTAATGTAGCTACTAAAATAATGGGATCAAGTAAGCCAGCTTTTAATTTATTTGAAAGGTGCCGGAGTTCTATATCAGAACCCACTGGCAAAAATCCTTTTTTTATTTATTTAGCTACGACGACATTTTGGAATCTCCGGAGGATTGTGTTTCAGTACAACATTGGCCATTTATTTGAATTATAATAATATCTAAATTGTAATGAATTTAGAACTATAAGAATTAATAACAATGTAAGTTATATTTTTACTTTATTAATACGAAACAAAAACATTAATATGATCGAGAGAATAAAATATAAAAAGACAATCAAAATATAAAACTACAGATAACATTTGTTTCTTTTATTCATATGACTCATGGCAACAGTTCATCATGCTTAAGAGTTCAAGAAAGTGATCACTATTTTTTTTGATTTAATAAAGTTACTTACCGATAAGTTTGATTGTTAACAAGCAGGATTTTTAATGTTGACCATGCATGGATTTCTTTAGAATGGATCTGCACTCCAGTATTCTGGTGATCTTTGAGTTTTTGTGGTTAAAATCTAGTAGGAGATGGCTTCTTCACTCAGGTAGTTCACAACACAGGTACAAGGCAACTCCAGAAAATGAACTGCTACTACTCACACATCTTAATATTTCAGTCTATTAGTAACAATAGTTTGGCCCACTTTCATAATTTCTTCAAGTTTTTTTTTACTGATCTCTGCAGGAAGGATGATCTAAGAAGAACCCTCTAACCAACTGTTATTCCTTTTGTCCTGTTTATTTTTTTTCTTTCTGCACAACTCCTATTGACACCTGCCAATGTGTACCAAATTTAAAATAATTTAGCCTACAAAGTCTTCCTTTTTTTCTTGATCACCATCTTTAATTACTTAATGAATGTTATCGCTTTGTTTCCATGCTACTGATGGCCTTGCGATAAAGGTTTCTTTTAATTAAATTATATTTTTTATTGTACTTTCTACATTCCTTCTCTCTTTTTAATTTCATTAAACACAAACCAAAAAAATATATACATTCATGTTGTTTAAACTAATAGATCAAATATATTTACATAAATATATCTTTCATTAGAAATTTATTAATTTAACTTTTAAATTGCCAACGCTATTTGTACTAGGATAAAATACAGTACAATACCTCCGCAGTCAATGACAAGAATAAAATATGGGGTATGACATTATTTTATTCTCAAAGCTCTATTAATCACTCTTTACTGATGTATTTTTTTATATATACATCAACTGATTGCTTAATCAAAATATTGACGTTGAATACACGATCGAGAGGTTTACATAATGCATTGCATACTAATTTCTTTTCTGCTCACAGTACACATATACAACCCCATATAGTTTAACAAAGAGTCCAAGTTTAAGCATGACAGAGCATTGCTCATTTGTTTGAGATTTATGGTTCCGGGCACTTGGTTCGTCCTCCCATTTCTTGGGACCCTGCTTCTATAAGTCTGATGGGCACATAAAGATGATCTTTGCATACTATCTAGAAAGCATGAATTTCAGGTTTATTATTATCCCTTACTAGCGCATGCACCTCACGAATCACATCAACACCCCCAGTTCACTGTCGACTAACCTTCCACCATTTAATAAACGATCACATAATCCCTATCCTATCTAATTTACTGTTAATTTCTTTCCACAGTCTTCAGGGTTTTGGTCCATCCATTCGATTGTCTACCATTATCTGTTTGGGTATGTACAACCTGGTTGAGTCGACAATGATCTTCCCATTTCTCTATGCCACTCACACCAATCTCTCCACTGTGTATCAAGATCTTCCCCATCATATTTATCTTGACTCCTGAACTTTTCTCCAGGGGATGGCAATCTTGCCCCATTCCATTTCTTTTTAGTTATCGTATCCATTCCTTGAATTCCCACATTATTGGTCAACTTCATAGTGTACAATTGCACTTGACCTTTATGACTTGGTATCTTGTTTGTGTACTTTGGGTTCATTTCTTTGTCACTAGCCTTGTTGATCTCAAATGCATTAAGCAATTCAGTCATCTGCTCAACCGTCTCACATCCGGTACTTATCAATAGGTGCCCTACTGGATTAGGGAAATTTCTGTGCAATTTGTATAATCTGTTTTTCCGTCAACTTACACTTCATTAAGGCTTGTAGTTGTGCTACTTGCTTCCAGAAAAATGGCATGTAATGCTGCTCTGTACTACATTTTTCTTGAGCCACTTTACTCTTGATTCTCTTTTGGTGGTCTTCGTTTCAATAAAATTTCATTAACGTCTGACCATAATGTGCAGTTATTCGATCTCTTGAAGAGAGCCTCCCACCAAGCCTGTGCAGTTCCTTGTAAATGACTGATGGCTAGAATTAGTTTAATGTCTTCTGACATCAGGTTTATTGTGAAGTATCTCTCAAGACTATTTAAATGTTCCATTGGTGACTCCCCCTTCTGCCCATAAAAGATTTTCAATTTCAGAAAAGGATTTATCGCACTTGGCATATTTTCTCTATTTTCTAGAGGCTTTATTTCCTGACTCTTCTGTTTATCAGATCCTACTTCTATCACTTCATTTTGTGCCTTTTTTAACCTCTCATCTATCATTTCTATTAACTCTTCTTTCATTTCTTTAATCTCTTCCCTTATCTCAGTTTTCACTTCCCTAATCATCTCCACCACTTCTTTTTTATTTCTTCTTTGAACTCTCTTATTTCCTTTTTCATATCTCTTTGAATTTATTTAGTGTTTCATATAATAGCCTTTTCACTAATGTTTCCATACCCTCTTTAGATCCTTTTTCATCTTCTGCCATATTTTCCGTATTTGTGCCACTTCTCAATTTCATACACTTCTATTTTTTTAAAAAAAAATGATTATTTTGCTTGATTTCTATTTTATTGTTTATCTTTTACTAATACATTTGCCGAAGCTGCTCCACCCTGCTGTCACTTTATCTTATGAGCTACTTTATTTCCATCATTTTGCCTACTCTTATTATGTTTTTTTTAAACCTACATATGCGAAACAAAACAAAAAAAAACACAAACTTTTATATTTAACTTTTATTATTTACTCCTATCTCAGGACATGGTTCTCGTCGAAGCCTTGAGTTGAGTGGCATTATAACATCCACTACATTACTAGTGTTTTTTATTACGAATTAAATACTCATACTCAGTGACCAAATTATGTCCTATCTATTAAATTTGTTTCATCATACAATTCAGTAAGATTTAAAAGGATGCAATTATTTTTCCTGGTCACACAACACTCTTTTAACTAATGTAGCTACTAAAATAATGGGATCAAGTAAGCCAGTTTTTAATTTATTTGAAAGACACCAGAGTTCTATATCAGATCCCAATGGCAAAAATCCCTTTTTTATTTATTTAGCTACGACATCATTTTGGAATCTCCGGAGGATTGTGTTTCAGTACAACACTGGCAATTTATTTGAATTATAATAATATCTAAATTGTAATGAATTTAGAACTATAAGAATTAATAACAACGTAAGTTATATTTTTACTTTATTAATACGAAACAAAAACATTATGATGATTGAGAGAATAAAATATAAAAAGACAATCAAAATATAAAACTACAGATAACATTTGTTTCTTTTATTCATATGACTCATGGCAACAGTTCATCACGCTTAAGAATTCAAGAAAGTGATCACTAATTTTTTTGATTTAATAAAGTTACTTACTGGTAAGTTTGAATGTTTATGAGCAGGATTTCTAATGTTGACCATGCATGGATTTCTTTAGAATGGATCTGCAGTCCAGTATTCCGGTGATCTTTGAGTTTTTGTGGTTAAAATCTAGTAGGAGATGGCTTCTTCACTCAGGTAGTTCGTGACACAGGTACAAGGCAACTCCAGAAAATGAACTGCTACTACTCACACATCTTAATATTTCAGTCTATTAGTAACAGTAGTTTGGCCCACTTTCATAATTTCTTCACATTTATTTTTACTGATCTCTGCAGGAAGGATGATCTAAGAAGAACCCTATGCACCAACTGTTATTCCTTCTGTCCTGTTTATTTTTTTTTCTTTCTGTGCAACTCCTATTGACACCTGCCAATGTGTACCAAATTTAAAATAATTTAGCCTACAAAGTCTTCCTTTTTTTCTTGATCGCCATCTTTAATTACTTAATGAATCTTATCACTTTGTTTCCATGCTACTGATGGCCTTGCGATAAAGGTTTCTTTTAATTAAATTATTTTTTATTGTACTTTCTACATTCCTTCTCTCTTTTTAATTTCATTAAACACAAACCAAAAAAATATATACACTCACGTTGTTTAAACTAATAGATCAAATATATTTACATAAATATATCTTTCATTAGAAATTTATTAATTTAACTTTTAAATTGCCAACACTATTTGTACTAGGATAAAATACAGTACAATATATATATATTAAATCAATGTCTGTATTTTTTCAAAGCAATATATATATATATATATATATATATATATATATATTAAATCAATGTCTGTATTTTTTCAAAGCAATATACAGAATATTAGTAAACGCAATAATCAAAAATTTTGATAAGTACTTTATACTTGTATTTTTTTAAAGCAAAATTATTTTTAATATGAAATATTACCTGTTGTAGACATTATTTTTTTATTTGAGTTAAGGAATACTTTTCAAATAGCATATAAACAATAAACAAGACATTTGGATATTATTAATTAACATTGATAATATAAATCTAAGCATATATGCAATAAAGATTAGACTATTTCCATCACCTAGTTGAAATGTTAAACGTTTTTAAAAAATAAAAAAAATTGGAATTTTATACTTTTCCAAACATATGTGTTACCTATAATATACAAGTTAATATTCAGCATAATATTTTGAACAGTATTATTCTCTCTTCATCAGGTATCACTGGTTTGACTAATATTTTTTTCTAATACAGGATGGAACCAATCATCTTTAAATTCACAGAGGGTAAACTCTCCTTACAGTGTCACTACTGTATGGGGAGCTTAGTTTCTGTGTAAACAGCTTGTGTAAGCATAAAGAATGGTGATCATGTGATGTTTAGTGAATTGATGTTTAGATTCATGACTACTGAATTTAAAGTGGATATATAATCATCTTAATTATTCTGCCAAAGGTAACAGTTGGTAAAAGTTTATTCACTTATATATGGGAGTTCTGATGATTTTTTCTTTTTATTTATGTACAAGTAAAGTAATGGAAAAACCTAGTTGACTATCATAGATTTAATTACTATTGCATTTGAAAGAAACAGTTTAATTCATTTGGTATCAGTGTCTTTCATCAGACTAACACCCTCTTGAGACTGTGTGCCTAGATGCGATAGTAGGGACCTCTACAAATCTTAACACAAGATTAACGATTCCCCTATACAATTAAAAAGTAGGTCAAAGACAAGAGGGGCTGCTCTTGTCTTTTAAAGTCGCTAATCTTGTGTTAAGACTTGTAGGGGTCCCTAATTGTAAAATTATAAGTATTAATTTTTAAATTATAAATAAATCAGTAGTTATTATGGAATTGTTGTGAATATATTATAAGTGGAACTCTGGTAGCATTGCAGCATTTCTTTTAATATATGGAATAAGACATTCTCAATAACTGTTGATTTATAGTATTTTTTATAAATGAAGACAAGTTGGTAAATGAACATAGAAAGAAGTCAGAAAAAAGTTTGTATTTGATAAATCAACATTTTTTTTCAATCCAGTTGACCTACTTGTTTGGGGTATTCTTATTACTTATTTACAATTAATCCTTATATCTGAAATCCATTCTACTTAATATCATCTCTAGATTCTGAATCATAACCTAAATAATGTATCTCCCAATAACACAATATATATATATATATATATATATATATATATATATATATATATATATATATATATATATATATATATATATATATATATATATATATATATATATATATAACAGCCATAAACTCAGACTTTCAAGCTCTTTATAAATATTCACTCTATCTTGTACCACAAATACACATTACCACATACATGTGAAAAAATATAATGATCTCCAATATGCATATTTCATGATGAAATAGTAGGAATTAGTTGATTCAGTTCACCATCTTTTATTTATATATACAATTATTGCTCAATTTATATTAACATAAAAAATATTCAAACTTTAGTGGACAAGCGTCAATCTTCTCCACCCTCCAACTCTTCAGTCATCCATGTTATTGAAAATCTGAGCATGAAATGCTTAAAACTCTTATTGATGCCAATATTATTGTCAAACTCATGTTAACTTTAAGTCATTCTAACCCCTCACATATAGGATCTTAATATGTCTATTATAATATACAGCAAAAGAATAGGCAGCATACAGTCTAAATATGTAATATTTCAATACATGTATATAGTCTATACAAACTTATGTAATTAAGAGGGGCTTGAACTCAGATTTTCAAACTGCCTAAAGCTTTCCACTTCATCTTATACAACTGATACACATGACCATGTATGAAAGATAGTGATCTGGATCAGGATGGGTGCTGGTTCAGCACAAAATACATATATTGGAGGTCATTTAACTTTTTCACTTGTATGATATATCTGTTGTATAAGATGGAATGGATAGCTTTAGGGAGTTTGAAAGTCTGAGTTAAAGTCCCTTCTAATTATATTACATTTACTATAGACAATATACATATATTTAAATATATATATTGTACCGGTCAAAATATGTTGATCCATCTAACATGAGCTGGAACTCAATGAAACATACTTCAAGCCCGAGATTTATATCAAGGACCAACCTAGATTCGAACCCATTCCACAAGCCCCAGATGAAACATCTAGTGAATAACATAAATAATGACAACACATGAGAATTAATTCTTAAATCTGGCCCACTAGAAGAGTGAAAAAGACAATGAGACATATTTAACAAAAGAACGCATATATATGTTGGAATGTATGGAAGTGAAGAGAAGATAATTCAAATTACATAAGTGGCTTGAATAATAAAATATTTAATAAAACATTTAACGAAACAGTAAATTAATTATATATTTACTTGAATGTGCATGGTAAGATTATCTACCCGGAGGTAGAGAGTTACATACAATTGATCATGCTATTAATATTCATATGCTCCTATAAATAAACAACATATTATACGTAAATAGGTATATTTGGTGGGTGAGTTCAAGATGCCAATTACTTGATTAGAAAATAAATTTACAACATATTTGAATTAACGCTTTAGTGGCGGTTCTGAAAAATGGTGATTAATGCACAAATTTCTGGAGCATTCTAGGAATCATTATACATATGACAAACTATTTTCATGCCGTTTCGGTCGTGAAAATCAATATATTTTAAAAAATGATTTATTCATTAAGGATAATATTTGTGAATATTTAATAAAATAACATATATTTAGATCAAGTTTATTTGCTTAGTGAACAATATATTTTTAACCATTCTTTAAATTCGGATTTAAAAAGAAAAGAATGATTCACATTTTTAACATATGTATACTCTTAAATAAACGGGATAAATTACGATGGTGGGATTTTTTTAAAATAAAAAGAAAAACAACATTATTAATTAAACTAATTACTACTATTGGAAAGATATATATATATAAACAAAGCATAATTTTATTGTTACAGCATCGAAATGAGGTCATTAAATAAATAAATTAATCATAATGATAAAGGAGTCGTGCCGATATGAAAGCAGAAAAATCGGACGTGCTTCTAAACGAAAAAAATGAAAGTGCTAAGAGTCCCATTTTTAGGGCACTGCTTAGAGAAGTTTAGTTAGGCTTGGCATGGTCCCCAGAGTTCTCTAATGCAACTGATGCGAGAGGCCTTTTATACAAAAATGATCCTGGGATGGTCACTGTCCATGAGATAGGGCATGAAGAACATATATGGGTTCGAACTCATCACAACCCTTCAGACTAGAAGCAGGTAATATAAAAAAACTAAGCCATGTATTAGCAAAGCAGCACAACACTATGTCTTTAATGACATGAAATGGAAGTTAATACTTTAAGATACATGAACCTCACTCAAATGCTATAAGTTAGGCAATTAACGCTATGCCATGTAATATATATGGGAAAGATTTAATACATACAATACAAAGTTTAAAATTATCCTCTACTCCTTCCTTACTATTAACCATATTGAAATCCCACTCTTGTGAATTTTATAATTTTAGAGTAATCAAGTCTTTGAAATATTAAGAGTATAGCATTATAATATGGAATATATAAAAAAACAGTAACAATAAAAAAATCACCTTTTCAGAATTAAGTGAGAGACATATAAAATATTTAATGGTGTTAATTTTCCAGAGATTTAAAATTTATATATAAATAATACCCTTTTGATGCATTAATGAAAATCATGAAATTAGGTCAACTTGAGAATAACCTCAACCCAAGGAGGTCTGAGTAGATAGGGAAAAATAACTTTATACATTAGGCTCACAAGATTGTTTAGATTGACAACTTAAAATAATAAAATAAAACATAGTTTAAAATTAAAAAAGGAACCACACCAAAATTAAAGAAATAAGAGCATATGACAGACTTTACATATAAAAAAAATTATTAGTATGAAAGCAAATTCACATTAACAACAGTTAAAAAACATTTAATTTAACAATTTAAATAAGAAATCCAGATAGCCAAGGTTGAGATTAGTTTTAGAAGGAATTAGATGTAAATTTCATAGGCAGTTCTTATGTTAATTACATTGCTATATTAAAGAGTTTATTTTGTCAGTTCGGCTCTAGCATGGCAAATTTACAGGATTCAAATTATTTCCAATATAGTAGCAAGTTTCCATTAGGCATTCCTCCATTCTTAGATTATACTTCTATCACTTTTGGGGCATCAGTGAGACAGATTCTTAGGGCAAGAGATGGATCATCAAAGGCGAGAGAAGGTGATTAATTTGCCTACTCATTCAACATTTTGGAAAATAAAGTAGTGTGGAGTATTTTGGTGACTGCTAATCTACAAACTAGTTCTCTCCAGGTGGTCTGCCCTCAGGTATTTGAGGAATGCTTTTAATATTCTTTTTTAATTTTATTCATGATTACTATCTAGTAGGAATTTTTTTATTTCCTTCACATATTGTTTTGAAGATGCAACCATTAGATAATTTGTCCAAAAATATATTCAAATCTATTTCCAGATTAAAAATAGATTTGATAAAATGTTAATTGCAAAAGTAGAAATTCTTACTTTGATTTCCTATTTTACTTTTAATAGTTTAATTAGACATTCTTTCTCAAAATTAGACAATGTAAAATTTTCACCCTTTTAATTATTTTTGGACAATTAACAGTTGCATACTCCATCTTGGATTTTTAAAAGAAAAATACAGTTTTTTAAAAGAATTTAAATGAAAAGTTATTTTTTTTTACAAACTTAAAAAAAAAAAAAAACTGTAAAATTAATATCGTATTAGTAATTGCTCCTTATAATATATATATATATTTGAGCTGCACCTAATATATTTTTATTTTAATAAGAATAATTAATAATAAATAACAGTAAAAATATTAAAAAGCTGAACTTTATAACTTTTTAGGTGCACATTTCAAACATATATATATATACATGAATATAGGAATGGGATGAAACATAAAGTTCAAACCTGGATTACTAATTTGATAAGTATGAAGGACCATGAAACTCAATCGTTGATTAGGATTGACTGCTTCTATATATATATATGTGTGTGTGTGTGTGTGTGTTAAAG